>JZLH01S0011871.1:51686-67464 GCA_001188425.1 Eucidaris tribuloides
TGTAACTTGCTGGTAGATTGGAAAGTACCCATCCTTCCCTTTTATTGAAGCAATGATCTTGGTGTTATAGACTGCTCTTGCGCCCCCCCCCTCTATAGTGAGCATCGTCTGAAATTGATAACATGCAGATTCTTCTTCTCCTCCTCCTCTTCTTCCTCCTCCTCCTCCACCTTTTCCTCCTCCTCCTTCCTCCTTTTCCTCCTCCTCCTTCCTCCTTTTCCTCCTCCATTTCTTCCTCCTTTTCCTCCTCCACCTCTTCCTCCTCATCATCTTCTTCATCATCTTCTTCGTCTTCTTCTTCGTCTTCTTTTTTTCTTTTTCTTCATCCCTTCACGATCTCTACATCATAAGTTTTAAATATTTTCTTCTCCATGCGCCTTATTTGAGGGTAAGGACCGTGACGAGGAAAGGGATGTCGGAAGTGTAAACTTTCACACTCAACACAGTACCATTCATATCGTAATGACAATCAAGAGCAATATTCAGCAAGTGAAAGACCATGTCTTGGCATTTTACTTCCGTAACTATCTGGTCATCAAAAGTTCATGTATGCGATATGGATCATAGCTCGGCGCTTTCGCAGAGGATTACAATGTGATGTCATTGCTATTTGAAGTGGCAAGACGTAACGCATTCAGGCGATGGAAGATAATTCCTGCCAGGGGGAGGGGGATTCTCCTTCGGAGGATTAATGATTTTGTTAATTCGTCCCGAAGGGAGCTAGAGGTATTATGTTTTCGGGTTGTCCGTATATCTGTTCGTACACCTTTGATCGTGCTCTCGCGATATCTGGATTTCTCGAGTGGATTTTATCATATTCACCAGATGTGCACCATGAATTGTACAAGAATCAATAATTGATTAGATTTTAAACGAAACGTTAATGTTAAAGGTTAACGGACTGTGCAGGAATCAGCTTATTTGAAAAATGAATATAGCTAGGGAGGTCCGGTGGTAATGTGGTTTGGTAGGAAAGATGTTAAGAGTCAGTAAAATGTCGAAGGTCAGGGGTTCTTCATCTTTACATTAATGTGCTTCGCTTGGAGTGTGCCCAGTGGGAATGAGTTTTGATGGTACGGCAGTGGGAAAAGGGTCTGTAAAGTGGTGGAAAGTAAAGATTTTGACCCCTGGTCAATGAACCACGGTTAAAAAAATAGCATAATTTCCCAGGCTAAATTTCAGCATTCAGTGTCCAATTACGTTTTGGGGAGAAATCTAGCAAACTACTGAAAAACGTTCTGCAAAAATAAAGATTTAAGGAGAGGAAGAGAGGGTGTATTACCTTTGGATCCTCGGTAATTTCTTTCACTTTAAGGTCACAGTACACAAATTACGTCAAAAAAAATGTATTCATTAAAATGTATTCATTAAAAATGTATTCATTAGAAAGGACTGGGGCACTGGCGAAGGTATGTCCATTGTTCTAGCTTCAAAGAAAGGACCAATCAAATAAGAGTAACATTATGAAAGTCGTCATGTACCGTGTTAGTCCCTAAAAATTTTGAGGACAAGTAAAATACGATGAAAGGAGAATTCGGAAGGAGAGGTCCCAACCTTGTTGAAACTATATAGGGCCATGCGTCTCAAGTTGGGGACCTCTTTCGTGACGCATGTGAAATTTTACCCAAACATGTCTTTCCACATGTATGATGCAATAGTTTGAAAAGTATAGCTCTAACCCTAGTAAAACTATACATTTTTAGAAAGGTTACTATCCACAGATTCCAAAAATGACATAATTTCTGTGGTAGGTCTAAGCTCTCAATTTTTACAAACCAAAGAATGGGAAATTTTTGGTAAAAAAAGTAATCTGTTTTGGATGTTTAAATTATCAAGGGGTTACATCCTATGTGCATATAAATACCAGATTTGAACTCCTGAAGACAAGACCTTTCCAAGCATATATAGTTTAATAGGGGTTTTCTTTCATCTTCATACCAAAAAATCTTGATGAAAATTCATAACTCGACTTTACAAAATAATCAGCGAAACTGTTACTGCTGCTAAGATTAATTAATCAATTAATTAATTTATGTGGAATGTTTTTACTTAATTAAGTCGTATTCAATGGCAGCATGGTCGGTTAGTATAATTCCCAACAATTTGGAACACTGCATATCCTGTCAACTCCCTGGTTCTGTAGAGCAATAAATTTGGACTCACATGCATAAATGTACGGTTCACATAGCAACACTTACAAGAACCTTTATTATCTTTTATTGTCCTTAATTAGCCATTAACTTCAAAACAAAGTTATAATGCATGCATATTTTCTCTTTTACAGCTTATTTTAACAAATATCAAGCAAAATTAGAGTGATTCAAAATATATAAGACACATTTTGAAGGTTCTATTGAGAAATTCCAGTATCTCAACTATGTTTGATAATTTGGCTAAAATATGACCTAATTAGCTAATTAACCAAATTAATTAGAAGTCTGTTTCTGAAATGTATTCATTATGATAGTATGTCAAATTACCAATCAAATGATACCTAATTCACATGGATTGGTACTTCCTACACTATTTTCCAACAGGTTTTAAATTTTGTAGTACTCTTTTCTTGGATTCTCCATAGACTTTCTATTGTACCGTGTCCGCAGCTCCGTGTCCGCAGCTCCTCCACCCTCCACCCTCGTTAACTAAATTGCTTGTAGAATTCATTCGCACTGATGGATAAACCTGATCTTGGTATCATATGAAAGAAGAATAAATAAGCTTTCTAAACATTCCAAATAAAGGGTGTTATCAGTTTAATTTCACAATGAAATCACCTGAACTCTACAAAATTTGAAGAAAAATGTCACGCCTCCACCCTATTAGGGGTCCCAACTTGAGACACATGGCCATATGAATGAATAAACATCCAAGAAACGATTTCGATTTTCTCCCAATAAAACTATGTTTTCAAATTCCTCAAGAGTTGAGATCATTAAAAAGCTACTCTGATGAGTACTGCATACCATTATATTTCTGATCCATATAAAATAAAACAATGTTTCAGTAGATAACTGTCCGCTCATTTCGGTGTGTGCTATCCTCCTTGATTTGTATGACATTAGAAGCCCACGTTTCCGAGCAGGGTTCGATGCCCAGTCATACACAGACCCCTGGCAGTACATCAGTCATAGTGATATACATGTGTGAGGAGATATTATGTTGGCTTTATCATAACAAACGCTAATACCTATAACTGCTTGTAGAGTATTAATTTACCTGTTTTAACTTGATGTGTGATCTAAACGGGTAATTCAATGCCTCATTAAACCTGTGGGCCTCGACGTCGATGCTGCATGGATACCAACAGATTGGAGATGGAGGGTTAATATTCCATCTTATAAAAAAAAGTGCAACTTTGTCATCCTTGCAGTAAAAGATGAATTTTTGTATGTTTGACGTAATGACGTATAGGCAGTGGCGGCCTCAAGAATATGAGGCAGAATTTACCCCCAATTAGCAGATTTGGTATGAAATTGTGGTTAAAGGATTCATAACCGTCATTTCAACAGCTGGAGTTTACTTTTGTAATATGTTATGTATTTCTTCCAGAAATCATTCCATTGACTGTGTACTTCTATGAAGGGAATAAGGGAACAAATGTGTACATGGTACTGATTGGAACATATACTTTGAACACAAAGTTGTTGGTTGGATTTACTATTGCCTCCAAATTCCTACTTTGTTCGGCAGGGTAATCCCTTTGAAGGTTTATTTTCCTTTTATCCTTTCACCTTCAGTATGTGAGGGACATTGCAGAGTAGCCATGCCATAAGGTCACATAATGTTTCCCGTCGTTGTTTCATTCAGTGCAAAGTTGATTATACTTGATCGTTCGGTAGAAGCTTTACACGCAACAAATTTATCCAGCTCCAACTGAGTATAACGCAGTGACCACGCATGACGTTGGTTTGACCGTGAGACTTATCAGGCCCAAGGTTTAACCAGGGAGTCTATTCCACCTAACTGGTTTAAGTTATACCATGGACACAACCACATGGTCCATACTGAAATTAACATTTGACTTTTCAAAATGAACCAGGCACCTATGGTTTATGTGTGTGCTGCAGTATCTATTAGTTGAATTGTGTAGGAACCGAGCTTCCAGGGGCGTCGATCCATATTTCCGGATTGGGGGGGGGGGGGCAAATGTGAAAATAAAATTGCAATATAGAATTTGGCGCGGAATTGAAAATTGTGTTTGTTTAGTATTTTTCTTTTGCTTGGTTTAATGGCTTTGTAGTGCCTCCCATTGCTTTTTAAACATATCCTTGCATTATATAACATGATTTTTTTTAAGTTGTCAAAATTATTGGGGGTGCAAATCGATATGTTTGCCCTCATCATTAGGAGGGCAACTGCCCCCCCCCTTTTTACCACCCCATTATCGACGCCCATTGAACTTTTAAAGGCAGGAAACCTCATTTGCACCCCTCACCCCTAATGAAGGACATGTCTGTGAAATCTGAGGATCAGTAATTAACTAGAATTTGAAAAATGCGCAAAAAACAATGGCCGTTTAGTGTATCTTCTGTACTAAAAATTTACGAGGCAATAACTCATATAAAAGTCTAATGGAGTAATGGTCACTAATTCCACTAAAACTGAGTTTCTAGCATGGATGGCAATTTTTTCTACATACCAGTAAATTTACACAATGATCATTTCAGGCATGCAAAAGAGACGCTTTGCCTTGAAGGACTTGGATGGCCCCTGGATAACCCCACCCCATTGAGTGACTCTATGCAGTATTGCAGGGAACAGTCATTGGCCAACCCATCCCATTTTGAGATTTCAGTAATTGGAAATGATCCACCCGTTCTACTTTCTTAGATTTTGGTAACAGCCATGCGACCCCACCCCAGGATTTTTCAGGTTTGGTGATGGAACGGGGTTTTTTTGTAACATTTCCTTCCATAATATTTTGTTCTAACAGACGGCAACACTAAGAATCAACTGCTTTGTTGGTTAAGTCATTAGTAATTAATTAATTAATAACTAAGGTCATTTTCTGTGGATTGGTTTTCGCCATTTTTCATTTTCTTTGTTTTGTTGGAGTTAACTTACAGCGGATACTCAGTTCTAAATATCACGGCCGAGTAATCGATTCCTTATCCGAAGTAAACTTCCAAATGTGAGGTCACACAATCGCTTCAACAAGGTCGAATTAACGATAAGTATGCATCGTGTATTGTAATACACCGTGAATACTTAAATAACAACGCAAAATCGCCACTTACTTATTACATCAAATTATACTCTCGGCATTCAGCCAGGACTTTTCATTAGGATTTTGGTTGGCATAGCTTGTTTTTGCTTTAGCCGTACAGTGGCAACCCCAGACTTCGAAAGGCAAAAAAGAAAACCTTGAAGACATGAGTTTTTCACCAAAAAACAGCAGGAAGGTAAGAAGTGAGCTCTGTAGTTTGTTATCCATATGTCTGCGATTTCCAAATTTCAAGACAAAAAATATTTAGGCCGATCAATGTTGGACTTAGTAGATCTATGTTTGGGCATAAGCCTTGACTGAGCCACAAGTATGTCTAATAATACATTACATTGTCATGAGCGAGTATAGTCTTTGACACTTTTGACCTTTTGACTTCTATTTTCTTTTATTATGCGTAACTTTAGTGAAATCAGTTTCAGGTCCATTCTATTAAATTAATTTTATATCTAACGTAGATAACAAGGATAGCGTATTTTATGCTTAAGAAAAAAGATAAACGATTTTGGTTGAAGTTTTGCTTGTACGCTTCTTTAGCGAAACGATGTACTTTTCGAAAATTGAGAAGACTCAGGGTACTGATTATATATGGCTATTCCTGTGAAAATATACCGTAGTCAGTCAGTACTCAACACACACGATTCAGTCTATAGGCCCTAATGTTAAAAAATATTATTACATGTACAACAGAAGTAGATGAAACTGATAAATGACAAACATTCTAATATTTTGTGCATTGATATTGGAGTATCTAGTGATCAATACGGAGAATATGTAAAGGCCTTGGGACTATACATTCACTACTACTTTTACTATTACTACCACTACTACTACTACTACTACTACTTCTACTACCACCACCACAATGTCCACTAGTTCATAAGAAAAAGATGGAACTGAAATGGGAAGGCATTGATTCCAAACTTTTTTTCCAATCTTCATTTTTACAGGAAGAAAAGGTCAATTTTAAATCTGAGATGAACACAAGCTAACAAATGAACAACGATATTCAAATGTCATATACATTATTAAGTTATGCGTTCATTGAGATATTTAACTCACATTTACAGTCCTTAAAGCCTCAGGCTAACATTGACAACGGTTTGAAAAACTGTGCTATGCTCTTAAGTAAGGCGCGGTTTCTTAGTAGCGTAAATATTTAGGGGCACAGGGGCTTGACGGATAACATGCGCGGGAGCGAGCGACCGAGCGGGAGGGGAAATTTTTTGGACCTGTGAGCTGGTGTCCAACAACATCTTATGAAAGGGGGAAATGTTTCTGAAATGTCTCAGATTTAGAGACTGAAAGACTTTAAAACATTATAATCAAATATTAATTCGAGCGAGCGTTGCGAGCGAGTTTAGAAATTAAAGTAAGTTGCTGTAAGTCGTTTCAATTCGGGGCACAAATTCAAGAGGAAAAAGGGGGGTAAGAAACAGTATTTAGCAAAAGGCAGTAGCGCAGTTAACGGGGTGCCTCTAAAGATGTGAAAAAGGCCATTGTCACAGATGGGACTTATCAGAGGTGGAACAATTGACAATTGTTTTTATCTGAAAGAAACGATTATGGAAATAAAAAGGGCACCCATTCTATGGGATAATTTTGTTGCAAATGCTTCAAAAGTACAAGTGTGAAAAAGGAAAAGATTGAAGAAAGGAAATATTTATAGGGCTTTTATGAGAAGTATTAAGGGTAGTGGATACCCAAATTCCTTGAAATACTGGAAACACTACCTCCCCCCCCCACCCCGCAGCATTTCATTTTGAATAATCCTAAGAAAAAAATCTTAAAGGGGTTTTTAAAATTCTGAGCAAAAAATCATGGCCATTTTTAAAGATGTATTAGACTGTGATCTTGAAAATTAAATGCTGTACAGTCTCGTGTGGGATCGTTATTTTCTCCCGTAAAAATATCCGAGTTTGTTTTCTACATTGTGTTGATAATACGATGTTTCATCAGGCCTACAATTTGTGTTATCTTATGTGCACTAGGAATATGCCAATTTGGACCGATGAAAAACAAGTTAGTAATGAACATGATTGAGAGATCTTGCAATAATGTATAAAATCGGAAACATCGGGATAGTCAGATAACACTACTTTCTTTAGCATTTTAAATTATTTAAAATGTTATTAATAATTGAATAAACACAAAATATTGTTTTAATTGAAAAGTGGGGGATATATGTGTACAGATCATCCCCCCCCCCTTCCCGGAAAGTGGCGGGATATATGCCCCAATTTGCCTCCCCCCAATTTACGACATTCTGCTTTAATTCGGGCAGTTGACATTGCTGGTCTTTGTCTGCCAGTATAATATTACATTCTAAAACCAACGTTTCGAATAAATATATTTTAAAAGTCGGAGGATCTACAGATTTTCAAAATGATTGATTATAACTATACTATCATGCAGTGGAGACTAAATTTAAAACAAAGCCATACGCAGAATTTTTTCCGGGCCAAAATGTTCAAATTATTGAGAAAAAAGTGCAAGCGAGGGAGCGAAGCGACCGAGCCAAGAGCTTTGGAGTTTTTTAGATCTCAATTTGAACGATCTGAAGTATTTTAAGGCATTTCAGGAGAAATTCTCACTATTTAGCAACTTTATCAATGATTAATTGATAATTTTTTCCCTTGAAAAGTGTGGGGGGAGGGAATGATTGTACAGGCCATCCCCCCACCTCGAAAAGTGGGGGGATATATCCCCCCATTCCCCCCCCCCCGGATTTACGCCAGTGATATCAGAGGGAGGGGGATAACATCTACACTTTAAAGAGAAATGATACGAGATTGGAAACAGCCTTAACTGTAGTTACAATGATTCTAGAATCAAATGCGATGTTTAAACTTTCTCCTGTTAAAGTTTTCTCACTTAAAGGGGAAGTTCACTCCAATGTCAAGTTGATTTTAATAAAAACAGAAAAATGAGACAAACCCATTAAAGAAGGTTTGGCGAAAATTCATCGAAGAATAAGCAAGTTATGATTTTTTTTTTTAATTCGTGATGTCACATGCGAACATCTCTCCCATTGTCATGTAATATAAATTCCATAAAGTGTCATTTTCTCAGAAAATTGACAATGATTTTACAAGTGCATTCAATATATAGTTAGAAACACTATTTTATACATGCTTCTATGAAAAAAAATCAGTTATCATGAACCAATAAAAAGTGGTAATTTATGGAAGTAATATTACATGACATAAAGGGAACTGCTCGTATGTGACGTCACATAATTAAAACTTTTAAACGTCATAACTCTGCTATTCTTTGGTGGACATTTGTCAAACTTTCATTAATATGTTTCTCTCATTTCTCTGCTTTTATTAAAACAAACTTGACGTCAGGGTAGACCTGGCCTTTATTATTTCATTGTGAGAAAATATATTGGAAATTTTGACGTGTCAGGCAAACTTGTTGGGCAATTTTACGCAAGTTTAATTTGTCATGAGATTAAAACAATACAAGACAAATATCCAGCCTCGATATGCACTCTAGAATGGACTACTCCCAATCGTGTTATTCCAATTTAATCGATTATTAGGGCATTTACACTAGATTGCAAGGTTTCCACCTATTTCGCTGCCGGTATAGGCTACTTCTATAATTCCTTCTCATGGGTAATTAAGTTGCAAAGTTAATACTTTGATGATGCAGACGGCTTTGATATTGACTTTGATGTACGATAATCTACGTGTATGCTGTCTTGCTCGATAAGAGTGACCTACGCCTCGAGATAAATTTCCGCATTCAGTGAACGTCTCAATCTCAAGATTTGCTATCAGCTGGGGAGGATGTAAACTTGTGAAGTTATCAGTGGATGATGTTGGCTTTTCGATCAGTTTAACGAGAACGTTCATGTATAATTGTTTGTTTGTGTGTATACGTGTGTGTGTATTTGTGTACATGTATATCTATGCTGGTGATGAGTTTAAATTACAGGTAATGCGTCTGTGTGTATGTGTGTGTGCGCGTGTGTCCGTCCGCGATCTCCCAGTGCATGTGCGAGGAGTACAGTACGTAGAAAGTTATGTGATGTGTCAAGCGGCGTACACAACCCCTTCAATTGACCATATTTGGAGCTAGAGCTCCGCCAGCCCGTGCACTCTTTTGCTCTCTGTACACTCTACCAATATTACAACGAGAGCCCGTGCGCGCAGTTAGAGGCCCGTTACTAGGAGATCTCGGGTATCATACCCAGTCCTCCACCTTGTTGAAGGGTGGATGTTGCTCTCCTGCTACACCTCGCACGGCCACACTGTAACCCCCATCACGTCAACCAATAACAAACGACGTTAGAGAATCGGTAGCTGTAAACGTAAATCTGATTTGTCATTAAGGCGATAGGGTTAATTAGAAACTCGTCGGGAAGCCCACATAATATCGTACGCTAAACTTGGCTAAGATTCCTGAGACGCCTATCTAGGCCCCCAGCGAAGAAAACCGACTGTATCAGGAGAGAGAAATCAGCCATTTGCTTCCGCCTTGTTCTACGACGACCGTTCGTAGAATCCAGCCGTCTGGAACTTTACCGTAGGTTATCCTAGCTGATCTGGATCCAGGCCTTCATCTCAAATATCGTCTGGATTTTGGATTTATTTGATCTCAAATCAATCCATTTCACCGATCTCTCCGTCTAGCGGATATTAGTTTTCTTCTTCAGTAAGTTTGATTTCTTTCGCAAAATATTTAATGAACTTTCGTTTGATGTTTTACGTAAAAGGTTATTGTTACATTGCATATTCCCGTTATGATAATATCATTCTTTTGTCTACTGTAGCCATCGTTGGGGATATGTTTGTTAATTAAGTTATTTAATGTGATATCATCGATTTTTCATGGAAATATAATCATGTCTGTTGCAAGTTTGACAGAAGTCAAACTTGTTCTTTGAAGGTCAGACGGGATGGCGGAATTTCGGAGTTTATGTTGATGTAGTCAAATGTGTTTTCTTACCCGCCCACGTTTATTTTAGTAATACCCAACCGGGGACCTACCTACGACTGCGGAAATCCTAACGAGAAAAACGGACATGTGCGAATGGGCGAAAGTGTTTGAGCTGAATGTACTGTGTACAAAATTAACTTTCCTTTTTGCGTGTGTTAATGAAATTAATTTGTCTTTTAGGTAAAGTGTATTGTGTTCAATATTAAGTTGTTTTAGCACTTACAGAAGGGACCATTGTTTCTTGTTGTCTGATTTATAGCCTACCAAATGAACTCTACAAAGTTATTTTCAATTTAGAGATATCTTTCGTCAACTTTGTGTAGGCCCCTATGATACTCTTATCTTCTCACATTATATGAGAATTTTGATTTTGGAAAAATGCTCCCTAATTACTTGATAATGGTGGATGCTGCAAGTGCATCTTCGCGTCCTGTGGATAATAACCTTAACGACGCCATCTGCGGTGGTCAGTATATAATATATTCCTTCACGTCTCCGCAGCGCTCATTATTAGATGATGAAGAAACACCGTCGATAATGTGGCACTTATGACGAGTAAGTCAAATGCCATGTGCAGAAGCATGAATTGCAGGTATTGGTCATGAACTCTAACATTGACAATGCCTGGAAAGGTCGGTTGTCACGAACTGCATGCTGAAGTAAGCTTCTCGTTAAATACTTGGAGAAGAAGTAAGCATTGTCTTCGGAGGGGAAGCCCCTGGACCGAGCTGAACCCCGCCCCTCCCCCGGCTTGGTATTTTTTTTTTTTTATCTCGGTTGAAACATCGCTATGTGACCTGGACCCCCATATAACTGTCCTCTAATTATTTTACACCAAGAAACACAGAATTGTAAACTGTAGCTTCCCATTAGAGGATGATTGGCTACTCAACTGGGCGCACTTCATTTTAATATCAATTTCATTGCTATTTAGACCAAATGTGTCAAGAATGATCCTTAGTAGCAGGATATTGAAGGTTCCTCAAGTAGTACAACTAACCTCCCTGGGGTCCCAGGGGCAGGGTCATAAGGGTCAAAGTAGGTCATTTTCAATATCTTCATTTCTAGATGCAGAAGTAGTTCAGGAAAGTCGCATTGGGTTCATATACAGTACCTCTTTACGTGAAGAATACTTATTCATGTCACGGCCCAGGGTGGCCTAATTTGGCCCCTGTGGTGAAACGTTGGGGTGGGGCTATGGGGATGATTCACATATACATGTACATCTTCTTTAAAATATGTTTGAATTTTGACCAAATTTGGCAGGAATGATCCTTTAGGAAAATATTTAAGGTTCCTCAAATGGTACTCCCCAGCCTTCCCTCCCCAGGACACAGGGACAGGGTCCCAAAGGCCCAAACTATATTGGAAACGTTGTCGTTCCTTGGTCCATCAATTATAAATTACATCCAAGTTGTAATGTGTGTTAATACCCTCCTATGTGAGTAATACAAGTTATTATTGACAGTTCACAGGGTGATCCCACAGTTGGCCCCTATAAAGGGGAATAAAATGGCGGCGGGGGGGCGTTAAGGGGAAAAGTCACAAAGTCCTCTAATTCATCAAAAAGGATGTTCAGATTTTAACTGGCTTTGATGGAATCATCTCTATGAAAAGGGAAGCAAAGTTTACAAATGGCCATGTTGTCCCATTGGTGCCTATAATGCTTCCAAGGGTTAAAACTAGGTAAAATTAATGATGCACTCTCTAGAGGCAACGAACAGAGGCCGTATGACCTCAGGTGGGCGTCGTGCCCCGGGGATCTTGTTCGGGGGGGGGGTTGAATCACGCTCTATAGGTCTCCGGTCGCTTTGCCTCAGGATGCACCCCCCCCCGACACACACACACACACACATACACACACGTGCATGCACACTACTTACTAAAACAGAATAGAACCACACGACTACTTTATAAATAGGAAGAAGATACTGAGCAAGCAAAAAAACGGACACAATTTGACCATGAAGTAAACTAATTTCAAGTCTTCAAAGTTTGTATCTAAATGAAAAATTTATGCAAAATTTGTGAAAGGGGGTAGGTAGATTCCACACCCCAGCTTATAGGCTGATAGTGGCGGCAGCAGCAGCTGCTTTTAATATACTATGAATATTTACTGGGATGATCACGCATACCATCATCAATGAGTTTTCCTGCTAATGGAATTTTTCATCACTGAGAGGCCTCCAAAAGTCAATCGAATTGTATGACCCCGGATGACTGTTGTCCAACAAGATTGAGATTGGCAAACGATGGAACTTTCATCCTGAGCGTACTTCGCGCGTGGCACATCTAGCTAAGGCGCAATATGCTACCGCAGATCAAACGTATAATAATCCATTCTTATACTAATATTTTATTCAAATACGAAACGTGCCTTTGAAGCAAATTAAAATTGTATCTTTGTATTTTTTTAAGTACTGGATAATATCAAGGGCGTAGGCTGGGGGGGGGCTGTGCACGTGCACCCCCCCCCCTCCGCAGAGCAAAGGAGTTTCCGCCCCTGGCAACATCCAAATAAGAAATTTTCACCACCTTTTTTCTCTGCTGTTTCAACGGCCTGATTTTTCTCAACTTTATTTCCACCTCCCTAAGATGTGACCGCCCTACACCAAGTTAGTTCACCTACGCAAGACGTGCACCTCCCCAAGCGCCAAACAGCCTACGCCCTGAATATGCTGCTTATATTTAAAACTCCTCAAAAAGTTTTGGAATCTGAGTATTGATCATTGTATCTCCGTTTTGCTAAGTAATAATCATGCAAACTTGGTATCATCGGAAAGATTTATTTAATTTTCTTTAAAATGAATACCCTACTGTTACGATTATGCTATCAGCAGATCAGGGAAAGGACAGTATATTTAAAATGTGGTGTAAAGTGCTTAAATTGAAAAGCCTGCAAAATGACCAAAGATTCGCGATGGTCCAAACAATTTGTGTTGTTGTTGATGAGTGAGTTTCCCAATGTCTCTTCGGTATGTTATGCATTCTAATGTGAAACATTGACATGGATTGAAAACAACACATGCATGAATTAAACAAATTTAACAACAATAAAACTAAAAAAAAAACTTTTATGGGCCATTTACAAATTGGACACAAGGCATTTAATCTCACACACCTTCACCACATTAACACAACAAACTAACAAAAAAAGTGGCAGGGAGCTTGATTTACATGGGTTTTCATGTTTAATATTCACGTGGATCTTTGATTTCATTCAATTTCATTGATTTTAATGGACATGATCAGATTCAGTATCGGTAGATGACCCACGTGACATGCACCACCGCCTAGCACCACTTTCTCTTACTCGTTGCTGATGAGTTTTGTGATTCGTGTGCCGTGGATGGCCATTCCACTGTCAATCCAGTAATTGACGCAGACCTGCAATGTATGTTGCATTTCGCTGACTTTCTTCCTTACAGCCCGGCCGAGTCGACTCTCAAATGTCAATGGGGGTGAGATCTGGGGCTGCATGTAGGCCAGTCCATTCTTGTATACCCTCTCTCTGAGGAAAATCCATGCAAATCAAAACTAATGCCACTTTTTTATCACTTTGTTCGTGTTAAAGTGGTGAAAGGTCCTGTGAGATTAAATGCCTTATGTTAAGTTTTAAATCCATACATTTGTTTTTGTTTATATTTTACTTGTTGTTGTTTGCTACTTGTGCAGGTGTTTGTTTCAATTCATGTTAATGATTCACATTAGAATGCCATAACGACCGAAGAGACATTGGAAACGCTAACTCATCAACAACAACACAAATTGTGTGACTTACCGACTTTGGTCATTTTGCAGCTTTTCAATTTACACTTTACACCACATTTTAAGATACTGCCCTTTCCCTGATGGCATACTCATAATAAGTAGGGTATCATTTTAAAGAAAATTAAATAATCTTTCTGATGATACCATGGTTGCATTGATTATTACTACGAACCGGGAGATATAACCCATCAAACTCAGATTTCCAAACTTTTTTTGAGGAGTTTATGTTGTGTTTTATACTACTTCAAATACCAGCGGACAGAAGTAAACTAGTAATTGTCTCTTTCACTGTCAAATCATATTTATCATTATAGGCAAAGCAGCTGTTAGGATGTACTGAAAAAATGTGAAATTTGCTTACATCAATCATTGAAGAAAATAATCTGGAATTTGTACCTTATCGGATACATTATTTAGTTTCATTTGCTGATTTTATAGAGGCGGCTTGATTTTGCCATGATAACACACATTTCCCATTGATCCAACCCGGGAAACCTGTCACTTGTTGCAATTTGTTGAATTAGATTACTATAAAATGAAAAATGAAAGGGTTGTTGAAATGCAAAAACTAACTCTTGAGATGAATTTTTACAATCTTGAGGAAAAGTGTTGGTACAGAAAATATTCATAGGATAGCAGTGGTAACACTGTAAACACTAAAGGAAGGGCTGGTGTAACCACACTTTTTAAATGTTGTATTTAACCTTTTAATCAGCTTTATAAATGTTGAATTCAACTGGATAAAAGGTTAAATGCAACATTTTAGAAAGTGTGATCACTCCTCGGCCCTTTTAATTGTTGAAATAACATTTTAGTTTTTAAAGTGTACATGAAGTAAACACATCACACGAGACACCACACCAACCCGTTTCCTCTCCCCATGTCTTCTAGGAATATTGTATCAAACAAAACTCGAGTACAAGACTTGTCTGAATAGTTTAGTAAGCGCCCTCTGTAGATCATAAAGGAAAGACGGGGTACTCGCGCATCCAAACCAACGCCGGTAAACTGCCAAATCTGACACCCCCCCCTCTTCCCCGCCATAGATGAAATACTGTGTGAATGAGATATATCAATTCCATTCAATAAAAGTAATCAAAAATGTCAACTGGTTTGGCCGTGCACCCGATATGTACCCCATCACACCAATGAACTACTCCGAAGTTGCAATAAAAAAGTGCGCATGTTCAGATAAAGATCATTCTGATGGCACTGCCAAGCAAATTTACAAAGATTGACATTGAATAAATTATCATGAGCAAATTTTCTGTAAGCTAAGTTGAACAGATGGGTACTTAAAAATGATCACATTATCACCTTTACAAAGATGATGACACCTGAAGAACAGACATATCAACTCTTCAAAAATATATCTCGTCTATAGTCATTCGTGATAGGAAAATATCTGCTTTCGGTAGCAAAAACAAAAGACATGCAGAAATGAGAAATAGAAATTTTAGAATTTAGATTTCTTCTTGATGAGTAATGGTTATGATATGACTCCCATAGTTAATCAACACCATCTTTCTTCACATAGCTTACAGGTAAATCTATCCAGTGTTTATTCATTCTGTACATGACGTGGTCAAGACTTGCTACTGTACGGCGACTTTCATCGGCACCAGAAGCGGAGATTTCATTTTCATGCAAAGAGTGAGGGGGGGGGGGTCGAAAACACTGATGGCTAAATTATAACACCCTCGCGCGTGGAAAAAAATACACCCCGAGCATACATCGTTAAAAGGTGTGACTCTGAAATCCCCTCTCCCCTTATTAATCAAGTTTAATAATTTATTATTATTTCCATCATATTTTATCTTTTAAATAGGTTCG
>JZLH01S0011871.1:91493-102673 GCA_001188425.1 Eucidaris tribuloides
TGACTGGTAATGCCAGAAGTAGTAAAAACTTTGGGTGATGTCGTTATTCCGAAGGTTTCGTTATTCCGAAAGGCTCGAACGTACCTTCGGAGTAATGAACCTTATTTCGTTTCGGACTAACGAACATCGGAGGTATAGGCAATTTACGTGTTTCGGAATTACAACCTCGGAATAAACCAACCTTCGGATATAACGAACCTTCGGATAACGAACTGTAACCAAACTTTAAATGACACAGTCAACACTGATACGAGATCATAACAGCTTCAAGTAAGACAGTTTGATGATCAGTATACAATCTACTATGAAGTACAAGCCTAAGGAATTTGATTACCAGAAACTAATCAATCACAAAGCAGCTCGAGTACTCGTTAATCAAGTTCGACATCTTACAATGCACCTACAACATTGATCCATGCTTGACCATAGCCTAGAGGAACAAGCCTCTCTCTTACTCAACTCAGTACCTTCAAGGTCTGGTTTTAGTTTTGCAACAGTGTTGGGCAAGGGGCTGATTACATTTTGACTGTAACGATATAAAGCGAATAAAGAAGTACTAAAATAAAATAAATAAATTCAATAATTTTTGCATTGGTTTGACTTTTGATGTTCTATCCTAATGTTTGATCAGACAATGTTTTACTACTTGAGAGATTCATCGTAAAATGTGTTTGGATTTGACGCAAAACTATTCTAATCAGAGCTTGCCAGTAAAACAATTATTTTTCTTGTCATTAACTTGTTTGAAATTAATATTTTTCAGTTATGTTCTAGTAATAATACTATAGCATACATCATAATCTTATTGCCATGTTCTACAAAAATGGCTAATAAAATAAAAGGCATTTAAATTTAGGGCTTAGACACACGATAATGTTTGAAAGACCTACCATACAGTATGACAAGTCCACCCACATTTAACAATGATAGCATCATAAACTGGTCATAATAATTGAAAGTGCTATCATGCAATCAAGTGCTCATTGAAAAATATTGTAGGCTCCCAGACAAATTAGGAATTTATCCAGACAGGAACATTCAGTGGTTTGTGGTTGTCCGCAATTTCAAGAATCTACATCAATGTCAGTTCGCACATGCTCATTGCTGAAATATACGTGGTACACACAATTATTGTGGCCGAATGTGGTTTTTCTCGCACCAAAGTCAACACACAATACTGGTCAACAACTCGCAAATATGTCACATCAAGGGGATGTTTTGGAAAAGTATTTTATGCGTCTGGCAATCTTGATTTGAGCATTCCACAGAAATGAATGGGCTACTTAATCGATCCATAAAATCCACAGAGATATGAAAACTTGGGATATTTGAAAAATATTACGTGCCTCCTTTGACATTGTGAAATCGATACATGGCTATAGGTCTAGACGATTTTCATTGTGACAACAGCATTTTGTTGGTATTGTGTGGAATGAATGTAGGAAAAGACGAACAAATCATTAGGCCTATAGTAATACCTTTTTAAATTTTATACAAAGATTGGATAACATATACAAATATTTTCAGTCAAATTTGAAAAATCAATCGTCTTGGCACTCAATGCATATAGTATTGAGATTTTTTAAATCTGCACATATCTCTCCAGGTCAATATTGTCAATGGTACCTGGGAACTCTAAAATAAAATGAAATTTGTAATCATGCCAGAGCGAGATTGGAATTGCGCAGATGGTGAATCATCTTCAAGAGAACATGTTATGGGAGAACAAATTATGGGTTGGGCTAAAATATCAATGACTGTATCACTTGTTATCAGTGATGTGCCTTCATATCTTATATGTGCGCCATTGATTTGGCAGTAAAGCTTTGAATCATGACTTACATCAGGATTTATGTCTTTTTTTGAAGTGCTATTTAAATGGAACGGAAAAAAAATGGCAATAGCGTGGTCTTAAATAAACCTGCGAGAGATTGCATCATTAATGCACTGATACAAATAGCATGCTGTACAGGCTTTAAAATAAGTGACAGTATGAATTTAAATATGAAAGAAATGTGTGCGTTCTAAGTTTATTTGAGTCAAATGCATATTGACATTTCCATCTGCCTGATCATGAAAAAATTTAAACGCATTGCATGCCAGAGTTGTACTGCGCAAACGCAGATGAGAATCTTGAGTTCTCAAAAAATAATTTTTATGAAACTGAAGAACAATGAACTTTCTGCATGCTGCCCTTGAATTAATAGAAATTTAGATAAGTAGTCATAATTCTAACAAAGATAATCACTTTTCAAGATCCAGCATACTGCTTGCCTTGGGGTGGCGTTGGTTTGGGGATAGGGTGGGGGTGGGTGGATGTCATCCCTAACTGTAACATGCAGTGACTTAACAATCCCTAATGATAGAAAGTGTATCATCAGGGCACATCTTAGACGGCTGAGATACTGGAGTTTTTTATCGTATCATATTCGCCTCCATCGCGCACTCCTTACTGAGCCATTATACTTTCACCTGAGATCGGCATTGGCGCCCATAATATCTGGCCACTAATCTGTCCGTACGTACTGAATGTATGTGTAATATTATTATGGTATATATTATCATTGCTCTGATTGTGTGAGCTGAAGCGGCGTACGGTGCGCACACGTACGCGGCGGGACCAATACTCGCATAGGAGAAGCAGTCCAGGCAGTGGACTAGGCACATCTATGCTGTTTTTCTTTGAATACCAAAGAAAATGATATAGTACTGGCAAACTGAAATGAAGTCAATTGTATTGTAGCTAGAATGGTGATCATAAATTCTCAAACTAAAACAAGGGTAAAGTAAAACAATTGCATTAAGGATGAATAAAAAGGAAGTTCAGGACGCAAGTATAAAATGATCTCAAGCCATGTAGATAACCTTGTCGGCAACAGTTAGAGAGTTCTGTCGCCACCTAAAACACTTCATAAAGATTTACTGCTGAGAGTGTGGGCCTAACATGTTTAAATTCAAAGCCGCATTCACGATACACAGTGTCCTCTGACAATTGGCAGGCATATATATAGCGTCACCTTATTAGCTAATGGGCTTTCTTCCATTCACTGGGATTGTTTAGGCCAGCTTGTGATACTTGTTAGGCCCTAATACAAAACAGGAAGGGTTATCCTAATCTCTTTTCATGGTGATCAAATAACCACTATTGGACTTTGTGTATATAACTGTATTGTGATTGTGACCTCACCAATTAACAAGTTCATGTCCTGGATATAATGGTAACTGTCCACTGTTAATAATTTTCCACTTGGACCCCTTAATTACCTCTTCTAAGGTCTCTCATCTCATAAGTACGGTAATGTAGGTTTGTAAATTCCAATAAGATGTACGCAAATTCTAGTTTGTAAGCACCTGAATGATAATGGATAGCCAGTGAGTCCAAAATACATTCAAAATGCAACAAGCTCAGCAGCCAAAATTAATTTCAGGTCACAGTGATTGGATTTATAAAATGGCAAAAAACATGTAATAGTCGGGTGTCCCGCCACCTCGCCATAGTTAATGTTTTTTGCCATATTTTGTACTCACGTATGTCATCAAATTCTATGAAATTCTACTCGACATAAAAAGAAAATGCGTGAAGACTCCATAGAATAACAAGTTTTCAGTGATCGTATGAAATTGTTTCCTAGTTATCACCGTTAAACCGCGAACGATGTACCATTTGCTTGTGGCGTGTTAAGCGTGCTTCTAATTCATTTTACGCGGGTGGCGGTTATTAGGGCCCCTGGCGAGGTGCGGGCCCGCCTACTATGTATGTACTGTGAAAATGGAAATTAGCTTTTAACAAGGTTCGACAAGTGTTAAGAAAGGATACTCACAATTTGTCATAAACAACAAGCAACTTTAATTTTATGTTTCTTTCCTTATGGCTGGCCTTTTTCAATGGAACATCACCATTTGCATCCATAAAAGTATTCTGCGGCACTACCACAATGCCACTTTATGTTTGCCAAACCTGCATATGGAGATGTGACATCCATCTTTCAATTGTCTATGGTATAGCACAATCCACAATGAAGACACTGTCACAATTGTATTTTGCAAGTGAGTGTCCTATGGTGTCTGTCGGTATGTTCTTTTCAATGCCAGGTCTGGAACAAATAGTTTGATTCATGCATTAACACACCAGTACAAAACATTAAGCAAGACTAGGACAATAAGATTGAAAGAGGGTGTCTGGACTTCATAGCGTTTATGTAAACTCCGATTCATCTAATGTCCATGGCAGGACTGTATTAAACTGCATGTGGTTATATTGATACGACTGCAATTGGTAGGGTTCACTACAAATTGCCTCCTGACATGGAGCTGACTTAAACTAATTGATGGGGCAATCAGTACAAAAGAATTGTGAAATCTTCAGTTTTGTTCATGGAAAGATGCTGGCTCAACAAAAGCAGAGTTCTGTAAATATATTTTATGCGCCAGTGTAATCACAATTTAAACTGTGACAGTATTCTTGTATCAGTAACAGCATTGTCTAAAAAAAATTGTGCAATGAAAATGCCCTCTTGACAATTAGAAAATAATGTTGTGACAATGATGTTTACCCCATCCAATGTCAAGACGCACTAGTTCTAATTAAGCTTTCAAATGTTGTTTATTTTGTTCTATTAATGCATGCCTAATAAATCTGAGATATGACATAAGAACAGGTAAAATCACAATATAGATCCACTTTACATGGACGAGGGCTAATGCATTCTTTGACTAGTAAAACTCCTATGAAACAATTATGATTTTGTCCCACGTTATTTTATTTCTGAAGGTATCTTGCTGCACTTGATTATGTAGGATAATACCATAACAAAGAATCTATTATTATTATTTTATCATTTATTAACTCAATACCTTACAGAATTTGTAAACTGTACACTGTACGTATCATTGCTGTATCCTACATGTACAGTGTTTTAAGCATTAGACAACATTTCCACTGAGACTACTCATTTAATTATAGACCAAACTCTGAATTGAGTGCCTGAATGATATATTTTAAGCTATTACTGCGCAGCTCAAGTCAACTACAGTAAGTACTAGGCTAGATGACAAGCTTTATCCATCAGAATTCATGATCCCATTCACGTTGATGGATGGAAATTATCTCATGCATGAACTTGTGGCAGGCTTGCCTAATAAATATGGTTATGATCGTATTAAATAACGGCATTAATTCTGCGAGGAGGTAAACAGTAAACTAAAAATAAAGCTATGCCACAGAAACATTATTTCCTCTACATTAATTTTACAGAGTTTAACATATTTTCTAATCTATCATGTCATCATACATTAAAAGCAGCATTTGAGTAAAGGTAGGCTACTGAACTCAAAAGTTGTGAATTCATATTGTAAATCTGCTTTCCCCTAAACGAATCATTACTAGTTGTACCATACCAGGCAAAACGTATACCCATTATTTTACGACGCCAATTGCTGAGCAGGTAAGAAGTATTGATTTTGTATCCTATAAGGCCATACTGCAATTAGCCCAAAAGTTAAATGTATATTTTGCAAAAAGAACAGTACTTTGATAAGCTTTTTAAAATTATTTTCTCTAAATATTATTCTATACCTCTCTCTTATACACGTTAGCCATCTAACTAATGAGATATCTCTGCGGTTGAGCGTCTATGCTCTCTATGAGAAATTGTATGTCTCAATCATTCTCCAGTGGTTAAAGACACTATATAACATGTTGGGAAGCCTTATTTAAAAAAAATTTGTGCAACACCCCCCTTGCCTCTTCTGCTATATGTGGTCACGTGCTCTTGGCCCCATGGACAAATAAACATTCAGTAAGCACCCAAAAGTTTGGACACAGTTATGCTCTCGTCACTTAGTACAATATGTGCCAGTTCAAAATTGGCACGATATTAATTTCCTATCGGTGGCGATAGGAAATTCTGCAACACAAGGTCATCCGAGGGGAAATAGCTGGAATGATCTCTCAATGATTTTTACTTTTTTAAAGCACTTACATGATCGTTTTAAACTGCAATTTTTTCAGGGCCTTCATTGTTAGACCATGTCAGAGACACTGGTACATGGGGATCATGCAGCTCAGATTTTTTTAAACTGACACACACTAGTTATACAGTGTCATGGCAACCAATCATGCATATTTCTAATATGCGTTGTGTCTATTTCAATGATAAGATCTGCAGTTTACCCCAGTGCAAAGACAGACCTTTATTTAACCCACTGGAGATGATTTGATGACATACATTTCTCATAGAGGCATAGACCCTACCCGAGATATCTTTTTGTTAGTGTCTAACGTGTTTAAGAAATTAAGAATAACTATTAGAGAAAAATAATTTTTAAAAACTTTCAAGTACTGTTCCTTTTTGAAAATATACATTTTACTTTGTGGCTAATGCAGTAGGCCTATAGGATACAAAATCAATACTTCTTAACCTGCTAGCAATTGGCTCGTAAAATTGGTATATTTGCTGGTATGGTAACTAGTAATGATTTTGGGAAAGCAGATTTACAATATGAATTCACAACTTATGAGTTCAGTAGCCCTACCTACTCAAATGCTGCTTTTAATGTATGATGACATGATAGATTAGAAATATGTTAAACTGTAAAATTATGTTGAGGAATAATGTTTCTGTGCAGGCTTTATTTTTAGTACTGTTTACCTGCAGAATTAATGCTGTTATTAATACATCAATAACCATATTTATAGCAACCTGCACAAGTTCATGCATGAATAATTTCCATCATCAACGTGAATGGGATCATGAATTCTGATGGATAAAGCTTGTCATTAGCTAGTACTTACTGTGTTGACTTGAGCTGCCAGTAATAGTTAAAATAATCATTGGCACTAATCAGAGTTTGTCTATAATTTAAAGAGTAGTCTCAGTGGAAATGTGATCTAATGCTTTAAACATGTACATGTAGGCATACAGCATGATACGTACAGTGTACAAGTTTACAAATTCTGTAAGTATTGATGTTAATAAAATGAAAATAATAATAATAATGATTCTTTGTATGGTATTATTCCTACATAATCAAGTGCAGCAAATACCTCAGAAATAAATAACTTGGGACAAAATCATAATTGTTTCATGTTTACTAGTCAAGAATAGCATTAGGCCCTCGTCCATGGTAAAGTGGATCTATTGTGATTTTACCTGTTCCTTATGTCATATCTCAGATTAAGGCAAGCATATAGAACAAAATAAACAACATTTGAAAGCTTAGACTATGCTCTTGACATTGATGTAAACATCATATGTCACAACATTATTTTCTAATTGTCAAAGAGGGCACTTTTCATTGCACAATTTTTTTTAGACATGCTGTATACTGATACAAGATGAGCTGTCACAGTTTAATTGTGATTACACTGGCCGCATAAAATATATTTACAGAACTCTGCTTTTCGTTAAGCCAGCATCTTTCATGAACAAAACTGAAAGATGTTCACATCTTTGTACTGATTGCCCCATCAAATTAGTTTAGTCAGCTCCATGTCAGGAGCAATTTGTAGTGAAACCCTACCAATTGCAGTCGTATCAATATAACCACATGCAGTTTAATCAGTCCTCCCATGGACATTAGATTGAATCGGAGTTGTGCATAAACCTATTGAAGTCCAGACACCCTCTTTCATCAGTCCTAGTCATTGCTACATGTTTGTACTGTGTGTTAAATGCTGAATTTCAAACTATTGTCCAGACCTGCATTGAAAGAACATACCGACAGACACCATAGACACTCACTTGCAAAATACAATTGTGACAGTGTCTTTCATTGTGATTGTGCTATACCATGAACAAATTGAAAGATGGATGTCACACTCCCATATCAGGTTGGAACATAAAGGCATTGTGGTAGTGTCCCAGAATGCTTTTGGATGCAAATGTGATGTTCCATGAAAAGGCAGCATAAGGAAGAAACATAAATAAGTTAGCTGTTGTTATGACAAATGTGAAGTATCTTTACTAACACTGTCGAACCTTGTTAAAAGCTAATTTCATTTTTCACTAGTACATACATAGTAGGGGCCCGCACCTCGCCAGGGGCCCTAATACCGCCACCCCGGCGTAAAATGGAATAGAAGCACGCTTAACACGCACAAGTAAATGACATCGTTCGCGTTTAACGGTGATAACTAGGAAACAATTTCATCGATCACTGAACTTGTTATTCTATTGGAGTCTTCAGCATTTTCTTTTTATGTGAGTAGAATTTCATAGAATTTGAATGACATACTGAGTACAAAATATGCAAAAACATTAACTATGGCGAGGTGCGGGACACCCGACTATACATGTATTTTGCTCATTTTATAAATCCAATCACGTGACCTGAAATTAATTTTGGCTGTGAGCTTGTTGATTTTGAATATATTTTGGCTCACTGGCTATCCATTATCACTTCAGTGGTTACAAACTATAAATTGCAGGTACATCTTTTGGAATGACAAAAACACCTACATACCGTACCTTTGAAGATGGGCCTGAAGAGGTAATTAAGGAGGTCCAAGTGGAAAAATTATGTAACAGTGGACAGTTACCATTTATCCAGGACATGAACTTGTTAATGGTGAGGTCACAATCACAAGAACAGTTATATACACAAATCCAATAGTGGTTATTTGATCACCATGAAAAGAGATTAGGATTAACCCTTCCTGTTTTGTATTAGGGCCTACAAGTATCACAAGCTGGCTAAACAATCCCATTGAATGGAAGAAAGCCCATTAGCTAATAGGTGAGCTAATATAATGCTGCCAATTGTCAGAGGACACTGTGTATGTGAATGGGCTTGAATTTAAACAATGTAGGCCCACACTCTCCAGCAGTAAATCTTTATGAGTGTTTTATGGTGGGACAAACTCTCTAAACTGTTGGACAAGGTTATCTACATGCTTGAGATCATTTTATACTTGGTCCTGAACTTCCTTTTTATCATCCTTAATGCATGTTTACTTTACCCTGTTTAGTTGAGATTTATGATCACCATTCTAGCTACAATACATTGATTCATTTCAGTTTGCCAGTACTATATCATTTTCTTTGGTATTCAAAGAAAAACAGCATAGATGTGCCTAGTCCACTGCCTGGACTGTTCTCTATGCGATATTGGTCCCGCCGGTACGTGTGCGCACGTACGCCGTTCAGCTCACACATCAGAGCCAATGATAATATATACCATAATATATACACATACATTCAGTACGTACGGACAGATTAGTGGGGCCAGATATTAGTGGGGCCAATGCGATCAGGTGAAGTATGGTCAAGTAGAGGAGTGCGCGATTGGAGGGAATATGATACGATAAAAAACTCCCAGTATCTGGTCTAAGATGTGCCCTGAGTAACACTTTCTATCATTAGGATTGTAAGTCATGCATGTACAGTTAGTTATTGACATCCACCCCACCCCCACCCTATCCCCAACCCACGCACCCCAAGCAAGCAGTATGTGATCTGAAAAGTTGATTATCTTTGTAGAATTATGACTACTTATCTAATTTTATTAATTCAAGGCAGCATGCAGAAAGTTCATGTTTCTTCAGTTTCAAAATTATTTTTGGAACTCAAGATTCTCATCTGGTTTGCAGTACAACTCTGGCATGCAATGGTTTAAATTTTCATGATCAGGCAGAATGGAATGTCATATGCTTTGACTCAAATAAAATAGAACGCACACATTTCTTTCATATTATAAATTCATACTGTCATCTTATTTTAAAGCCTGTACAGCATGCTATTGTATCAGTGCATTAATGATGCATATCTCTCAGTTTTTTAAGACCAGCTATTGCCATTTTTTTCCGTTCATTAAATAGCACCTCAAAAAAAGACATAAATCTTGATGTAAGTCATGATTCAAAGCTTTACTCCAAATCAATTGGGCACATAAAGATATGAAGGAATCACTGATAACAAAGTGATAACAGTCATTGATATTTTAGCCAACCCATAATTTGTTCTGCTCATACATGTTCTCTTGAGATGATTCACCATCTGCAATTCCAATCATCGCTCTGGCAGTGATTACACAATTTCATTATTATTAGAGTTCCCAGGTACCATTGACAAATTGACCCTGAGAGAATGTGCAGATTTAAAAATCTCAATACTTATGCATTTGAGTGCAAGACGTTGATTTTTCAATTTGACTGAAAATATTTGTATATGTTAATCCAATCTTTGTATAAAATTAAAAGGTATACTATAGGCCTAAATGAATTGTATACAGTCTTTCCTACATTCATTTCCACACAATACCAACAAAATGCGTTGTCACAATGAAAAATCGTCTAGACCTAGCCCATGTATCATTTCACAATGTCAAGGGAGGCACGTAATCATTTTCAAATATCCCAAGTTTTCATATCTCTGTGGATTTATGGATCTATAAGTAGCCCATTCATTTCTGTGGAATGTCAAATCAAGATGCCAGACGCATAAAATACTTTCCAAACATCCCCTTGATGTTGACATATTTGGAGTTTGTTGACCAGGTATTGTGGTTGACTTTGGTGGAGAAAAACCACATCGACCACAATAATGTTGTGTACCACGTATATTTCAGCAATGAGCATGTGCGAACTGACATTGATGGTAGATTCTTGAAATTGCCGACAACCACAAACCACTGAATGTCCTGTCTGGATAAATTCCTAATTTGTCTGGGCCTACAATATTTTTCAATGAGCACTGATTGCATGTAGCACTTCAATTATTATGACCACGTTATGATGCATCATTGTTAAATGTGGGTGTGTCATACTGTATGAGGTTTCAAACATATGTTGTGTCTAAGCTAAATTTAAATGCCTTTTATTTTATTGCCATTTTTGTAGAACATGGCAATAATGTTATTGCATGTATGCTATAGTATATACTAGAAATAAACTGAAAATATTAAATTTCAAACAAGTTAATGAAAGAAAAATAATTGTTTACTGGCAAGCCTGTAGAATAGTTTTGGTCAATCCAACACATTTTACATGAATCTCTCAAGTAGTAAAACATTGTCTGATCAAACATTAGGATAGAACATCAAAGTCAAACCAAGCAAAAATTATTTTGAATTATTTATTTTATTTAGTCTTCTTTATTCGCTTTATATCGTTACAGCAAAATGTAATCAGCCCCTTGCCCACACTGTGCCAAAACTAAACCAGACCTTGAAGTACTGAGTTG
>JZLH01S0011887.1:1800-25865 GCA_001188425.1 Eucidaris tribuloides
AATCTGTGCTGTGGCAGTGCTGCAGCTGTAATTTTGTACTATTTCTCTCCTAAAGGGATATTTGAGTCTGATGATAAATAATTCGCTCAGCTTAAACTTAAATAAGTTTGGTCGGCAGATAAATTGTTAATAGGTTATATATGTAGACCTACACCAAAACACATTTTCAGTTAGCTGTTACACATTCTTGTTTTGCTTAACTGTTAAAATGCACCATACTTTATTTTTCTAATTGGCTGCTAGTTAGCTATTAGACCACATGAAGTTGAGCAATGATTCTGAAACTGAAATTGAGAACTGGCAGGAAATTTCCATCAAATCTAATGTCTTCATTATTCACACTGAATTCAGAAACATGAAATGTTTACCACTTCATGACAATGCAATGGTGGACTAAACTGTGGCTGACTTGAATTTTTTTCAAATATACACTTACATTATATCCAATACAGAAGGACTGAGGGGCCAGCTGTAAAGTAAGTATCATTCATTCCCAATCTTTTGCTTGACTGGATCCATGGAAGATAAAAATACAAGGACAGAACAGATATTTAAAGGTATTGGCTAACATTTACCCACAGTTAAAAAAATCTGAGCCGCATGATTCTCCATCTACCAGTGTCTTTGATGAGGTCTAAAAATTGAAGGCCCTGAAAAAATGTATTTCAAAAATGATTATTTAGTGCTTTAAAAAGTGAAAATTGTAAGCTTGACATGATTCACTTGCCACATTTCCCCCATAGACTTACTGTGTGTACACCTAGGTTAATAAAACTCGCCCGCGAGTTTATTGTTTATTCCATGTATAACTGCCATTGGCAGTCGTATAATTTCGGCAAACTTTTGTATTCTAAGGGTGTTTCCATTTGAAGAACTACTATGACTTTCAGATATCAAAAGTCTTGACATTTTTTAATTGAAGCTCCACTAATAATGTTAGCCATATCACTTTAATATGTATTGATCTGCACAAATCATGAAAGCAAGACTAACAGTCTTTGTTTGACTATATAAGATTTGCAATTGTTCAATATTTTCCTCCCCCCCCCACAAAAAATACCACATAGGTCAGTACTTTCTTACCAATAATACTCTTTTGCCACATCATGTTCATAATTTGCTCATTGTATCATATACCAAAAAATTAGTATTAAATATTTGTGGTTTACGTTATGATATTGCAATGAGAGACAGGAATACTATAATTGATAACTTTTTATACAATGTGTTCAAGTAATGATCATGTTGGGTATTACGATACATGTCTCGGGTCTCGAGACATGTCTCGAGACAGTGTTTTGGTGTCTCGTGTCTCGTCTCGGTCGGCTAATTGTCTCGGTTCTCGTCTCGTCTCGACCCGAATTGTCCTCGGTCTCGTAAGGCCGAGGACATTGAGCAAGCACAAAAAACAGTTCAATTTTGATGAGTCACTCGTCTGATTCTCACTGCTCTCTGCCTGACATACAGCATAAAATGCACTAAACACAGGATTGAAAGAACAAAGAGTTAAGATTAAGAGTCGGATACCTTGAAAATACAGTTTGTACATTTGTCTCTTTTAGTGAACCAAAGAGTCCCAACTAACTCATAAAATTATCATTACAAGGTGTACACCATGGCGCGTGTATGGAAGGTCATCTCAGAATACTCTAACAAGCAAGGGAGTCTGAAAAGATAGCCCTTTTTAAAGTAAACCTTCTGTTGAATACCCTAAAAAAGGTATTCAAGTCTGAAAAGATACCCATTTTTATAAGGTTAGTGTACATATTGGGAACACTTGAAAATGCCTCAAGAACCAAATGAGTTGAATATATACCAGCTGTTCACTAAGCAGAATGTGGATCTTCCCACCATGGGAGGATTTTGTCTTAATCTTTGTTTAGCTTAAGGAGAAATCAAGCATAAACATAGGAGTATTAATTCTTTTGCCGGTAGGAATAAAAATAAGCCCCATAAGAGCCACACAGCAGGTTTCCATGCTAACTATGATGTTGACATTTGATTGTGTTTAAGAGTGAACTTTGACTACAAGATTTACAAGGAAAGAACCTGCATAGTTACTTGATTCTAGAGTAGTATCAGGCCCAAGTTGAAGGACTACCCCCAATCATGTCATTTACCTTTAAAGTAAACTAGTCTGTTGAATACGCATACACAAGTTTTCAAGTCGTGAAAGATACCCTTTTAAAGTAAAATCTTCTGTAAATAATATACCCTTTTTCATGATTTTGATACCCTTTTCACTGTACGCACAACACCATTTTAACGCAGGGTTTTTTTCAGCACGCGCATGTGTACACCTTGATTGATATGCCCCCCCCCACACCCGGTTTTTGTTATTCACGAGTTTTGTCAAAAAAAGAAGAAGAAGAAAACAATATAAGTCATCTCCGCACAAAATGAATTTTGCTAACTCTGGAAAACATCTTGATGTGTGTGTGGTGTGTGTGATGTGTGTGGTTGTGTGTGTGTGGTAAGTGTGTGATGTGTTTGTGTGTGGTAATGTGTTAAGTGTGTGTGTATGTATGTGTGTATGTGTGTGTTGTGTGTGTATATGGTTGTGTCATGTGTGTGCATTTGTGTGTGTTGTGTGTATTTTTTGTGTGTCGCGCCATGCGTGCCGTGGAAAAGTAGTCGCGACGGACACACGCTTGATTGTTTGTGTATGCTTAATTTTTCTTGTCTATTTTTTCTTTTAATCTTTTAGTCTATTTTCTTTTAATCTTTTAATCTATTTTCTTTAATCTATCTTACCGAGTCCCCATATACCCATTTTTCAATGTGGATGCAGTCGGCCTCTTACCCCCTCCGTTTACCAATGCAGATACTGATAACACGGTCCGCCCCTGGCCTTTCTTGGGCATGGTCGCGAAAAACACATGGAGTCCCGAATTCATGAACATGTACCTTTCAGTAAAAGGCCAAAGTTTTCCACTTTAAATGTCAAATCCCGATTTTCCTCGTTTTAACAAATAATGTAATTCTGTTTTTCTCCGCTTGTAATTAAGCAGTTTCCGACTTGAAATTTGTGTGTAAAAATCACAAATACATCAAGCCATAAACTACCCATGGGTTTTTGAATTGCGGTTTGGGGACATATTTGCAAGTAACCGCATTTTTTTTTGCTCATCAACCATCTGTTTGTAAAATTAGTTCAGTTTTTATTCACAAGTAAAGTATTTTTTACATTTACTTCGGTGGAATTTGAGGCATGATTTTTTTGTTTTGCATTTTTGTTGCAAAATGCTTGTTTTCTTCACGTTTTACTTCGAATTCCGTATTTCGTGAAAAATAAGCGATGCGAAAACCCCTTCGTCTTTACTTTTCAGCGCTTCACCCGACGTAGGCTAACTTACTTGATATAATGACATTCACATTAGGCAAATGGTCCTCGCCAGGTGCACCAACCTCCCCCCCCAAAACACACACTACCCGCTCTCATCTTGCCATAATTATGAATGATTATGTAGATGATGATGACGACGATGACGATGAATGACTGATGATATAATGGATATGATATGAATGTAATGATGATGACATGATGAGATGATATCAGGCAATGAACTTTAAAACTGTAGTAAGTAGATCTCTAATTGGGCAATCAGGTACGAGGAAAGAAGAATGTTGCATTGCATAGAAATACTATGTCTCGTTTACTGTCTCGGCATTTATGTCTTGTCTCGTCTTGGGCATTATGTGCTTGGTCTCGTCTCGTCTCGAAGGTAATTGTCCTCGGTCTCGTCTCGTCTCGGTCTATTCTGAAAAACAAGTGTCTCGTCTCGTCTCGTCTCGGGCTGAAAATGTAATCGGACCCAACACTGGTAATGATTGGCACAAGCCTTTTTAGTTTTTTAGCAACAATATGCTCTTCTTGCTTCACTGCAAACCAGATCTCTCAGTCGTATAAAATACAGAAGAGTACAACCCTGCGATGTAAGAGTAATTATATTCGTTGTGGAATGTACAGAAGGGTATACACATATTGAATCTAACAGAAGGTTGGTAGATAAATTGTACACACCTTTGGACAGGTTTGCCCCACCCCACCCCACCCCCACCCCGCACCTCCACCCGCTCTTCCACACACAAGAACATACATTTGCAAACAACAGCTTTCTGGTTGCAAAGCAGTTGACTTGTGTCTTTGAGGTTAATTTTATTTATCTCTAAATTCTGTTGATTTATATTCAATGAAGTGAAATGCATTTTGTAACATAGATTTGAGCAGATCCCCTTTAAATTTTTTGTTGATTTATTATCAGATTATAACAGAGCAAGCTACTCTACATTGGCTGGCTCGCCTGCAAGTCATTTTGGCTCTGGAGTTTAATAATACAACAATCAACCTGAAAAAACAGGCAAAGTGGTGGTGTAGAGATGGTACCAAATAATTTTGAGGAGATATTCTTGGGTAATGGCACAATGGGGACAATCTATACTTTTGTGTAGAAAGTAATGAGTGGTTGTTTCATGCAGTCGTGGCACAGAATGGTGCTCTGAAATTCACCTTCTAAACAATACGAAATATTTCTCCAAATGGAGAGTTTACCAATGACCTCACATATAAGCAGGGCTCGAAATTCGCGTGGCCAGGTGGCCATTGGCCAACTAAAAATCCTGTCGGCACCCAAAAATTGAAAAATAAGCTCATATCAAGTGGGCCCGGCTGGCACACTAGGAATTATCACAGCGATTCATAGCTAGAATAAAGTAAACCTGAACGATTATCATCAAAAAATCAAACGTGATAGCTATGCATGATTTTATGAATTAAGCGCCAAAATAAACATGGCGGCAACAGGCACAAAACTGAAGGGTTCACCCTTTTCCAGAGTGCTCACTCAATATCTCCCTTTAATGAACATGATCAAGAACATTTTATTAATCAAAGAACATGGAGATGGTGATGAATGGGCGCTAACATATCTCAATTTTACAAAACTGTGCAATAAGAAGGTGAACATAATATGAAATGGAAATGGCCTCAGGTCATAGATGAGTATGTAAATAAAAGGATAAATATTCAAACATGAAGGTTGTGTGCAGAATGATGAAGGAAGAAAGTAACTTTGAAAATAATTCTAAGCAAATAATATAATACAATTTAGACCCTTACAATAGTTAGAAAATTCTTTTTCCAACAAGATGATATAATAAATACTGCTTTAAATTATGGCGTTTGGATCCTAGGTCACTTTTGTGGGACAATGTCGCTTATCAAATTCGCCCATCTATTTCAACAACAGCGATCCTTGCGAGGGATATTCTTGCGTCAGGCAGGCGTGCGATAGAATAACAATAGATAGAATAAATCTCAATAACAAAAGGAGGGCATTATGTCCTTTGCTTTGTCTGATAAACATGGCACGCCGCATTGAATGAATATTTCGGCGTTCCGATGACCACTGGATTAAAGGCGTCGCATTTTGGGGAATCAACATTGGCTCAGAAAAATGGCCCTAGGATCCAAACGCCTTACTCAAAATCGATGAACAGGGTACCATTTTGTTGGGAAAAGAATGTTCTAACTGATAATTTACACATCAAGACCAGTTTGCCGATGATGTTGAAGAAATTAACAATGACAGGTGTTGCATTCTCTTTTGGCCATAGACCCTACTGTATAATGTGACGTATATACTTTTCGCCTTTAATGTGAGGTCAGCAAGGGGGTCATGTATGAAATATATCATGCAACTGGAAGCTGAGGTTGATTCTAATGTTTGATATCATTTTGGGGAGATTTCATCACGAGCAGCTCAAGATATAACAAATTATTTTCAGATTAGATCTAATTCTTTATTTTCGATATTTCTGGTGAAGTGTTCCTTTCTTTTAAGTGATACCACAATTTGACTATACACAGTACCTAGGGTTGTTCTATAGGGTCTATTCTACCATCCTATCGGGTCAGAATTGAGATGTAAAGTGGGTTGCACGAAAGTCACTTTCCAGGCCGTTTTTCAGAATCTGCTCCCGTACTATTGCACAATTTTGCATCAGACTGTCTGCTCGGTCGTCGTTGCAATGTTAGAGGCGAAGCGAGTCGCCGTTCCGTTGTGTTGGCTTGTATCTTTTCACAACCTGTGTCGTAAATTAACATGAAATTACAATTGATAGGGAGTAATTTTCGATATATTCAACTTACCAGCGCTAATAAGCACAGAGCGGCAAGAAAAAGAACGCAGGATATTGTGAAGAGATCAATCTCCATTTTATCCACGTAAGCACACACACTTGCATCAGCTGGACCTGGAAACGTAACCCGGAAGTAATTTGCATATAGGCAAAAGAATAAGAAAGTCTGTCATTGGTTATCCGCATGTCTTTGACCAATCAGAATAAGTGTAACAGACGACTTTGAGATTCAGAAAACATGGCTGCTGAAATCAAGTAAGCACGTGCATTTGTTTATGTTTGTTAGCAATATATTTTTTGCAGGATTATAATTTGATCTGTTGCAAGCAAAATAGTTTTGGGTTGACACAAATGATAATGATGAAATCTTGTTTTGTTTTTCTTACAGAATAACCCAACCTGTGGAGTATTTCAAGAGGTTTCTGGTATGTTTGAGTAAAGTTATTCAAATGTTTGCATGATCAGATGATGATCCCGATGGCGATGTCTTGATGATGCATGTCATGAATGATGTCGGGTGAATGATGCTCAATGAGCATGATGTGCAAGTTTGAGACTGCGAGTGTGAATGTATTTGTGTACCAATATAGCAAAAACATGACAACCAATAATTTTGTACCAAAGCTGTAATAAGCATACAAAGTTGGCAAAACGTGAAGCCTTTTTTTGCAAAATTGTGGAACAACTGGTGGAGCAAAGTCTGAGGATCGAGGAGTGATGATCGATGATGCACGAGGAGGAGGAGGAGGATCGATTGATGGTGATGATGATGATGATTGAAAATGATGTTGATGATTTATGATGATGATGATGATGATGATGCTGATGATGATCATATTAGTGGAGTGGTGATGATACATGGGAAATGAAAGAATTTCACCTGAACTCAGCCTTGACTTAGTCTTAGTCCATTAGTGCTGTACATTCAGCCTGAAAACATTTATGATTAATGTTGAATTTCAGATTTAACACAAATAAAGTTAAGATGATCCCATAGAGTCTGTTGTTATGTCTCTGTTAGATTGTTTGTCTGTTGCTGCTTTAATTTGATTTACATTTTATTATTTCTATTTTTATTATTATTATTATTATTATTATTATTATTATTATTATTATTATTATTATTATTATTATTATTATTATATAATATTTTTCTTTTTTTTTGGGGGGGGGGGAGAAGGGTGTCATTTTATGCATATTGTATGTTGTAATTTCTGTCTAGGCCTGATACTTAGTGTTTTGTACTTTTTATGAGGTCTTCATTTTATTTATTTTTTTATTTGTGGATCCCTTTGTAAATTGGTCTTTGCACTGAAAGGGCCATCTGCCCGTTGTGAAAAAAATAAATTGTAATTGTCGTTATGAAATGATGAGTATTGCATAGTGACTCAAGATGAATATCATCATTGTGTAGTATTGTACAGGAAACATAACGGAGTTGACTTTCTGCATTAGATCACAATCAATGATTTAAAGAAAGTCATTCTAACAATGTTTTCTTTGAAGGCATTGTATAACAACATTTCCATTTTAAAAAATGTGAGCTACATGATTCCCCATGCTACTAGTGTCTCTGATAAGGTTTAAAAATAAAGTCCTGAAGAATTGCTGTTCAAAATGATCATTGTTTCAAAAAAGTAAATATCATTGAGAGACCATTCCAGTGTTCCCCCATAGACTGCTATGTTGCAGAATTTTTTATCACCCGAGAATAATTCATATGCCAATTTTTGTCTGTACATATTTTACAAGTGACAACATAATTGTCTGAACTGTTGTGTTCTAGGGTGTTTATATGTCCATTCAAACAGTGAAACACTCTCAGATATGTCAGACAAAGTTTGACAATTTTTTAAATGGCTCTTCCACAGTGATATACAAAATTATACAGTGTCATATGCACACCTCTATTGTTTTCCTGATTAAAACATACTACCAGCTCTGCTTGGTTAATTGAGTAGGCTTACTTGTTTGATTAGGCAAAGACCAGCTGATTTGCAAAGCTTGAAAAACAACGAGTAGAAAGAGCTAGGATTCAGCTAGCCCCAAACACCTGTGGAGCTTTGAGAGTTTTTCTACCTGATGTTGCTAGCCCCTAGTTCTTTTGTGCATGCAGTATGCTATTACAGCATTTGTCAGTTTAAAAATAAAATTTAGTATTAAGCAAGTTACATGAAATGTTCTCTTGAAATGTTCTCTTTCAGCAGTGAAATATCATCGGTTTAGAACCAGAAGGGCACTATTGCTATATACTTCATACAGCAAGAGCACCCTTCTGGTTCGATACTCACGATATGTAGTGCAATTCTGCAACTTATTAATTTCCTCTTTTTTTCATCTTCTGTACTTGCAGGAAGAAGAGGTTCGACCTGATGGCAGAGAGCTGGGAGAAATCCGATCAACAATTTTAAATGTTGGTAAGTTGTTATAACAGGGACAAACTTGATCAACTGTACTGCCCCCCCCCCCCCATGACAAAGGCATACTGTACTTTTTTTTTTCAAAATTGACTTATATCAGTGTGGGTACTCGATACATCATGTTAACACTGCAGAACAAAAAAAAATTAATTAGCAGTGTCCTTGTTTCATAATCACTTGTTAAAAGACACGAAATAGCTAGGCTTTAAGGCTTTGAACAAAATACATTTTGCTCAATATCTCCAAAACACCAAAATATCAGTTATGCCCTTTTGTCATGGGGGGGGGGCAGTATAGTCTTCCTTAACTCTTAAAAAGTCATGCACTACACTTTTTAACAGTGCCACATGGAGTAACTTTTGAAGTATAGAGTTAACTTCAAACAGCTATGATGGAAAAAGTTTTATATACAAAAGATGTAGATGAATTTTATGTAACCCCTTTTTGTGAATATACAGTAACTTCAATAATACCATTGTGAATATATGCCTTAAATTACAATGAATTTTGTGAAGTTATTCATTTCAAATCAATTGATATCCACAAATGTATTGCAAATGTATGTTTGTCCATTTCACAAAGGCTTTATGATAAAATTTTCAAATTTGTTCAATTATATTCAATGTAAACCTACCACTTTTATGAGTATTTTTCTGAAGGTCAGGGTTAGGTAAGTCAAAATCAAATTGAAGGGGGGATTAAAATTGCCATTGATTTAAAATTCCAACCCTGGTTAGGGTCATTCCTCTACTTTGCAAAAGTAATATCATACTTTTTTTTTTTCTTATAGCAGTAATTGAATTGTGCCAGTAATACAAGTTTGAAGTTGCTGAACAGAATTTTTGAGCTTGTATATTCCCGTCATTAGTGCTCATACAACTGCTGAGCTGCATCATTATAATTTTGTATTGAATGACAAATCTATTATAAATAGAAAAAGAAAAACATTGTGTTGGTTCATGACATTTGTGATGGAAAATTGTAATTTGTAAGTTTACATTTCAGTACATCAAAATATGTGTAACAAACACCTGTTTTTATACAGAAATTCATCGAGTGAAAGAATCTACTTTGCACTACCACTGGTATATTCTCATAATTATCAAAATGAATAATTGTTTTTGTTTTTGGGGGAGGGGGTGGAGATCAGGTGTGGCAAGTATAGTTCATGAAATTTACAACTATATAAGGGTCGTTTGTGTCCAGCTAAGTGTGGGGTCTATAAAGCAAATATTACATGTCTCTCAAATCAAAATTTATTGATAGAAAAGTGAAATGTTTCAAAATAAACAGCACTGTCATCATTTTATTATTACTATTATTACTAATTTATGAAGCAATCAAAATACATTTTATTTTTCATAGGCTCCATCAGCACCGCCCATGGCTCTGCTCTTGTGAAGTTAGGAAATACAACTGTAGTGTGTGGTGTTAAAGGGGTAAGTCAGCTTTCATTGATTGTATCTTCATAAAGTCTTGTTAATCCTTCATGTAAATCCTGGCTTTTTATGGCTGTAGGTTTTGTTACAAACAGGGTCATGTTGTTAAATATATTATGTCTATTTTGCAAATGATACCACAGTAAATTTGGCAAAATGTTTGATAATTTAGTCTGTTGTTTCTCTTTTTTCACAAAATAGTACTTAGAATGTAAACATAGTTTTTGTAAATGGTGAAAAAGGAATTTTTCTGCTATTGGGTGTTCAGATAGATCTTTAGATCTATTAATGCCCTGAAAATCACCCCTGAAACACTTCCATTTTTGAGAAATTGATGAAAAATGAAATGGTTGGGGCCCCTAACCATTTTGCGTTAAGAAATGTAGACTGTGATCTCAAATAGTTTACAATGTCACAATTTGTCACAATAAACAATTTTCAACAGGTTTGATGTTGTTTTCTAATGTCTGTTGTAACAGTAGAATACATTGTGAAAGATTGATGAGTTTTTTTTTTTTTACCAAAATAATACTTGGGCTTGGTGATTCAACTTATGCTGGAAAATCTTTAAAAAAAGGTGTTGATATATAAATTAATTTCATTTTTAGTTGCCTTAGAGCTGTTTTATTTTCTATTCTGTAAAGAGATACACAATGATATGCTTTTCGCAAACCTGTGATATGATACAACTTATTCTAAGATACGACTTCTTCAATATCAATCATTCATCAAATATCTCTTATGCAGGAATTTGCAGCCCCAGTTGCAGATGAACCAAAGAAAGGATATCTAGGTAAAGTATATGAGTTTTTCCTCATCCTCAATGCAAGTCATGCACAAAAGTAATGTCACTTAAATATTAAATACAAAACTATCTTGTAAGACATAGGCTTACTGTTGTTTGTAATGATGACTTTTTCAAAGTAGGCATGTGAGTTAGAATGTGGTTTATTGTTTAAAATTAAAAGAAGAATTCTATTGGCCAGCAACGAGAAGTATGTACAGATCAGCCTCGATTATACGGCCATCACTTAACCGGCTCTCTCTATTATCCGGACAATGGACGTATCAGTTATTGCCTGTAATTGATACACCTTTATCAGAAGTTTACATAGAAACCTGCTGGGTATCAGGGAAAAATAAATAAAGGGAGCCTTGTGTGTGGCTGTTGGAATTTGCGCATGGTGTGTGGGTTGTATACTATAACTTATGACATGTATTACCTTCCCCCTATACTGTGTTTGCATATTATCTCTCTTATCCGGCCATATCACTAATATCCGGATCCCAACGCCGCCGGTTAATTGAGGTCGAAGTGTATTACATATCATGCATAATCATTCCTTAATACTTGTTGCAGCGAAATTTATAGAGTTGCTTACTTGCTTTTTAGGTTCTTCTGGTTATTCTACGTATATATTTTCATTGAATATTAGTGTAATTTCCTGCTCATTTACTTGAAGACATTGTTGAACAATGTTCCCAGCTTTAGAAATTTTGAGCTAAATAAACCTTGCTTTTAGTGTCTTTGATAAGGTCAAAAAATGAAGCTCAAAAATTGCACTTCAAAACAATTATCTTGTACATTTAACAGTTACAATCTATGAGTGTCTGGTTTTGTAATACTCATATACCCCAGACTGCTGGGGTACATTTTTTAATCATGTGGAATATTTATTCATACATATCTTTCTTTGGACAGCATTTCTTTCAAAAGTCTCGTGGATCTCAGGCATCAAAGTTAGACTTGAAAGAAAATGATCATCTACAATGGTAAACAATGTCTTTAATGACAGGGAAAGGATATTTCTCTGATTGAGCATTTTTTAGGACATCCAGATCAAGAACAAACTTTTGTTACTCTTAAAATGAGGAAAAATTGTATGCGTGCACTCAAAAACTTCATGAAGTTTTGATGATCAGTATATTCCTTGTAGTTGTTTCAAGATTTTGTTTTACTCACTTTACAGTCCCAAATGTTGATCTGCCCCCTCTGTGCTCATCACGCTTCAAGCCTGGTCCTCCCAGCACTCAGGCCCAGGTTGTCTCACAGTTTGTAGCTGACACTATAGCCAGGTAATTGTGTATTTTTGTAACCTGGTGAACTAAGTATTAAACTAACTAACCAACTAGCTAATTGTCTCACAGTGTTTAACTGATACTATAGCCAGGTAATTGTTGTGTACTTCACTAACATAGTGAACTAACATAGTAAACCAATTGACTAAGTAACTAAGTTACTTAGGCCTGGTCACACTAGCAGTTGCGACTACCTGTGATCAAATGAATCGTACGACAAGGGCCTCCGCAGCCAGGTCGCAAGTAACTCGCACGTTTGTGCTGTATGGTCACACTTGTACACCTGTTTGCCACTTGTCGTAGGTAATCACACGAATACCAACTACTAATCGTACCACTAGTTGCACGTTAACCTAAGACAAGTCGCAGCCAGTCGTGCGATCACCTGCGGCAAGTGGTGGGCAAATGTGCGATTACCTACGGCTAATGGTACACAAACGGGCGGTTAGCTGCCGACTAGTGGCAGGCTATGAGTTTCGCTGCGATCACCTTGCGATGAATGTAGCTAATCGTACGATTACTTCTGCTCATCGTACGAAGCGGTCGTTTCACTTGGTTTCAAACGATGCTACGGTTGGCATTTCGATATATGCAAAATTATGCGTTTGTGAAAAGAAGGTGTGAGGAATTCTTTTTAACAACCTAAACAAAGGAAAATATTTATTTTACGTTCATTATTCATGTTGCTATATAAATCAGTGTTCACTTCTGACATGCACCACTAATGTTCAGAGAGACCACATGTACTCGTACATTACATGTACAGTATAATTCAGACATGCCTCCAAGAAAGCTCAGTTAGAGGGCGAAACCTGTAGCGGAGGAAATAGAACATGTAGAAGAAGCCTACATGTACGTCGAAGATGCACAAGATGATGTTGAAGGTCATTCGGAAGGTCATTCCGGACTTAATCCTGAGAATGACATTCACTTTAATAAACAGCAACAACAAATATCAACAGAAAAAAAATGCATTAAACACATTCCAGGTATTCGCAAATCAGGATCATACTATCGTACGATGAGCTACCATTTGACGTGCGTCTACCCGCGATCAGTTTACCACTTCTCGTATCTATGCAAATTCGCTCTTGGAAGTGCGATTAGTGGCACGATCATCGTACGGTGATGGCACGATGCCCGCACGATCACTGGCGATTGCTTGCCACCTCTTAGCGATCAAATTGATCGTAGCCAGGTTTTCAAACCGGTTTGGAAACCTAGTTTTGATCGTACCATCACCTGCGATCACAAGTGATTTCCATGGTTGTCGTACGATAAATCGCATGATCTAGCTGCAACTACTGGCGATCACCTGCGATAACTCGTCGTAACTCAATCGCAGGTAGTTGCAACTGCTAGTGTGACCAGGGCCTAACCAACCAACCAACCAACCAACCCAAAACCAAACCAACCAACCAACCAACCAAACAACTAACTAACTAACTAACTAACTAACTAACTAACTAACTAACTAACTAACTAACTAACTAACTAACTAACTAACTAACTAAACTGACTAACTAACTAACTAAACTAACTAACTGACTATCTCGCTCACTAGCTAGCTAAATAACTAACCATAACTGACTAACCAACTAATCAACATAACTAGCTGAATAAGTTCAATTAACCCGTTGGCTACGGGAACCGGATGTGCCCTGTGTTAACTCTATGGGATTTTCAGAATCTCGGAGGCAACAGGTTAAGTAAATGAATGAGTAATTAATTAAAGTAAGTACTGTAAAGTAAGCAAGTAAGTAAGAAAGAAAGAAGCAATGTTATACAGCAACATGTACAAACACAATGGTGATTTCTGTCAAAATAGGTATTTTTTTTTGTATATATGGCATTATTAGTATTGTCATGAAGTGCATGTATTGGCTATTTTGATTTCAGACAGCAATTGCCTATTTTGTAATGTGATGGTAACTCATTTGTGAGCCAACACCTTAACTGAAACTTTTAAAAGCAGACAGGGGAAAAATTCCCCAAGTGAAGATTCTAAGTCTGCAATAGTTGTGAAAGAAAAAAGGAAGGAAAATTTGTTGAGAAGGAAGTGCAGTTGTAATTTTGGTCAATTTCTGAATACCTTTCATCAGTAACATGTACCCTTTTGATTCATATTTTTGCTGTGAACTAGTTAATAAAAAAATGATTATTCTTTCTGTCTTGTTTCTGTTTAGTGCCAACATCCTGAATTATGAAGACCTGTGTATTGTGGAAGAGAAGGTAATGTATTTTATGTTTCATTTACCCATATTTACTTTTTTTTAATACATCTTTAACAAATGTACTTCAATACTTAATTTAAACAAACAACATGAGCCAGGATACAAAAATAATACACAAATCAATTATTAAATCTATTCTTTTATTTGTTGGGTATGTTTGTTGTAATTTGGCGTATGACATGATTGGAAGCACTTAAAAATGCCTCAAGAAGCAAATGAGTGTGGACATATACCAATGTATACACTACGTGGGGCGTAAATCATGGAAGGATTTGTCTTGAATTTGTTTACTTTAGGAGAATCAAGCATGGAAAATACCAGTCTTGAATTACTCTTATGCCCCAATAAAAATTTATTCAATAGAAAGCTACACAACATATTTGCCTGTCACAATAGATAATAATGGTACACTGTAGTTCTTTAAAATGAGTCAACATTTGCCACAAAATTTTAACAGCATAATCCTTGCATAGTTTACTCGATTCTAGAATAGTTTTACTCTAAGTTGAAGACTACCTCCAATCATGCTTTTTGCCCTATATTGTGCTGATTTGTTGTCATAAGATACTAGGACATTATAAACTAGAGTATATACTAGGGTATTATGTGGAAATGTGAATTCAAAGATAATGAGAATACGTTACGTTAATTGTATGATCATTGGTGAGGGGGGATAAAAATCTAAGAAAGTAATGCTTGTATAACATTCCTTCCATCTACTACTGTTTTATGTTCTTGTTTTTCAGCTAGTCTGGGTGTTGTACTGTGATATGATGTGTCTGGACTATGATGGTAACGTGAATGATGCTTGTTTGATAGCACTGCTGGCTGCCCTGAGAAATGGTAAGTCAATGTTTCCTTTCAGAGATGTTTTCATTTCATGGAGGTGTGGCATTATAGAACACTTTCTAATCTATAAATATTTTGTTATTTATTCATGGGTTTATTCATTAATTGATTGTATTCTTGACTGCCTGACTGGTAAATTTATTGATAATATGTTTATATATGATCATTTTTTATATGTGTTTATGTATTTATTCACTCATGTATTCATGTATTAATGTATTTCCTATTCTTTTTTGTAGTAGTTGATTAGAAAAATTCCATTAAAAAAATGTGTGGACTCTGGAATCACGCGTTGGCATGATTATGACTATTTGTGACCGGATCTAGAAAAACCAGGCACTTGGTGGTGTATATTAAAATTCAGATTCCAATATCAGATAGAACACTTTACGAGCTACATTTTGCTACATTTTGATACATCATTTCCAAAAAATGAACAAACATAAGCAAAATGTTTTGTGCAGTGTTAAATGGCTTTTTTGTTCCTTTACAGTTAGTTTCTAGAAAACAGGAATTGCCGACAAGTGCGGCATTTTGCTAGATTGGGTCACATTCAATCTGATAGTTGTAAATGGATACACTTTTGTTTTTATTAATTTTTGATATAATAATTTTGTTTTAACCCTATATTAACTGGGGGGGGGGGTCAATTTGACCCCCCTCCTCGACGAATTTCGCGACCACGCCGCCGCGCAAAATTTTTTCGCCGCGTTGATCGCCGACTTTTTACTTTCAAGTCTTGCGCATCTTTTGAAACTGTTTTCGCGAAAATCGGACGTACTGTTACAACGCTGCGGGACTTTTATACATGCATGTCAACCCAAAAATTTTGCTCAAAAAACGTGATTTGTGTACAAAACCAATGGAAATTGTTGTTTTCTGCCATAATCAATATGTATGATTATTTTTGCTTTTACTGGTTGAAATTAATAATTTTATGCTGTTGTAATTGCAAAAGGTCCCAACAAAGTTCTCAACGACAAAAACATAGAAAACAAAAGGGGTCGGAAAAAAACAAAGAAATACATAAGAAATTCACAAACATAACAATACATGAGAAGAATTAATTCCAATTCCGCAAACGTTTTGTGTAGATAATTGTTAGAAATGTCCAAATAAATATCTTCACGCAAAAATTAGCATTTACAGCTGTTTTTAGTAGGTTATACCGAAAGCAAAATTCATACATTATTTGCATAATAATTACTTAAAAAATAGAAAAAATATTTTTTGAAAATTTTACTATACAGTCGTGTAGTTTACATCCGGCACTATGCGCACGCAAATTTTAGCGGCGTTCGCACGATCGGCGGCCGAGATCTCGGGGGGGGGGGGGGGGGGGAGCGAGTGAAATTCACCAACTCCATCCAATACTGTATAAAATGTGGAAATCATCAGAATTTCAGTGTGCTTTGAGTATATTGTCAATAATTTGGAGTATTTCTCTGCCTATCATCTTTATCTCTATCTTTATTATTTCATTGGGTAGTCATGCTTCCATCAGTCACAATCAGTGAAGAGACAGGGTTGGCTGTGACCTCTGCTGATGAGAGGTCACCACTCAAGATCCAGAGTCAACCAGTTGGGACGACATTCTCCGTCTTTGATGAGTGAGTAGTACTGTTACCGTAAATGAATACTAACATCGTCATTCTTTCTGTAATCCTTTGTTTGCTGGGCTAAAGCTCCAGCAAGTTAGCCAGAAACGATTGGTTTGTAGTTAATTTTGTGCATAACTTTCCAAAACTGCACAATTTTCTCAAAACAAAATCAAATGTAACTGGCTCAAATCTTTTACATATTAAGTTGGTTACATTTCACTTAATTTCAATTTCAATTTCTGCCCAGTGAATCAGTGCACTATCGATAGCCCATTGGGGTTACACATGGGTCAGCCGGTTTGCTATTAGCATAGTAAAAGCAGATGTTATGGACATACATGTACTTGGTTTCAGAAAGCCAAACCTGGGGGCTCCCTTTGTGTTGAAAGTTAATGTATACACCCACCTAGTGAGTAATGGGATATGTGCATCTGGAATCTTCTTTTGTACATTTTCACAGGACTTTCGTTATGGCTGGTGTAAATGTAATAGTGTGCTCAAAAACTAATTTTTCGAAAGGTTGTGACTAGTGCTGTTTGGAAAAGTCCGGTTTGGTGAAATATTTAAAGTGAATGATAAGTAATAAACTTAAGTGTGTGTAAGAATAAAATTATGAACTCTGTTCTCAAAACATATTTTAATTCATTTTTTTTTTTAAATTTCAGTTCAATACTTTTAGTGGACCCCACCGTCGAGGAAGAAGACCTAGCAACAGGCATGGTGACTGTGGTTGTTACAGACGATGGCCGGTTATGCAACATCCACAAACCAGGTAACCCTAGTCTGCAGGCCGTGCAATCACTACTGCTATGACTTCATGTAGACTTCTCTGTATCTTTATTATTGTTATGCAGGGCAACTATTGACAAAATTGTGGTAGTGCTATTTTTGTAGAGTCAGAAAACTGTAAGTAAATTTACTAGAAAAGCACATGAACATGAAGTAACAAAAGTATGTGGGCATTGTGCACAAGCACAGTGATGATGACAAAAACCTGTTCCAGCATCTGGAATTGCTAGTAATATTTTTGTACATACAGCAGCTTGTTTGAAAGCTGTTAGTTACTGTTTTTGTAAGTTTTGTTGTTCAAGTACCGGTATGCAATTGTTAGGTGATAAATGACACATATTTCAGTCAAATAAATATTACTCATTTTTGTCTCGCCTGCGTAGCGGAGCGAGACATAGGTATCACTATTTCCGGTGTCGGCGTAGGCGTTGGCATTGGCGTTGGCGTCGGCGTAGTCGTCAACAATTGTGTTGTACACACAATAACTTTCTATAGCTTCGAGGTGGGATCACCAAATTCATACCATAGGTCCATCTCTTGAAGGCACAGGTCAAGTTCGAATATGAGTTGAATTTGAATAAGGTCAAAGGTCAAAGGTCAATGAACTTTCCATGACTGGCACTGTGCTGTGTTGTACACACAATAACTTTCTATAGCTTCGAGGTGAGATCACCAAATTCATACCAGAGGTCCATCTCTTGAAGGTGCAGGTCAAGTTCGAATATGAGTCAAATTTGAATAAGGTCAAAGGTCAAAGGTCAATGAACTTTCCATGACTGGCACTGTGCATGGGAATAATTATAGCTTCATAGTATTAACAGCAATAGTGTTATCTGATTTCCTAGGGATAAAGTAGGCCTATACCATTATTGCATATGTAAACTGTCAGCACCACAATTCACCCCCTAAACTGCTGACGGCCTCAGAAGTCATATAGCATAGTTTTGACATGCAGTCTCTTCATGACTGCGATATGCAGGCGAGACAACGCTTGGCGTTTGCCTTGTTTTTTTTCAGGTTGGTGTAAATTGTTCATTTCGTCATCATCATCATTGTCATCTTCATCATTATCCTCCACCACGACTCCACCTCCTCCTCCTCATCATCATATTATCTTTGTTGATGTCATCTTCATTGTTGTCATCTTATCATCATCATCATCATCATCATCATCACTGATTTATTTCAATTTAATGTATTTTTTTTCAGGAGGAACCCCACTAACATCAAACCAGCTCCAGGATTGCATCACAAGAGCCCAGACGAGATCCAAGGAGGTGTGCAGACTGATAGATGAAACACTAGTCAGCATAGAGAGATGATGATAACCAACAGAGTGTATCCCCTCCATCAATACTAACTGACTCATCCCCACAGTCACAAATGATATCTTCCTAGATTCATATTTTGTGTATGAACCCTTAAGTTTTGGAAGAGACTGTTAACAGATATAGGGGTTGAAGACATTGTTCAACATTGTGGACACTAAATTTAAAAATAATTGTTGAACTTTGTTGTTCAAATGGATAAATAAACTGCCGAGAATGCAAAATTTTTGAAAAAAGGAAATATTTAGTGCCTTCATTATTTCTTATATGAATGTCACATCTTGTTGGACGTTGGACCTCACTTTTATTCATCCCATTGCTTACATGAATCGGGGTGTTATGTGATGCACAATGTGCTACTCCGGGGTACCGTTGTACCCCAGTGTACCGCGTTTTGTACCACCCTCGTGTCCAAAAATGCATTTTCTTTTCGGTTATTATAACTGAGATCAGTGGTTATGATGAAGAAGCTGCGCAAGTGCACATGTCATGTATTAACTCTATGGGAATTGTAGGATCTTGGGGACAGTGGGTTCAGATGTTGGTATAAGAATCAACATGTATAATTGTCCTTCTCGACGTGCCTTGCTAGCATTTGGTTGACATTACACTTAAAAATAGAGCTTAAAGGTTAGTGACATGTTTGGAAATGCTTGAAAATGCCTCAAGAACCAAATGAGTTGAAATATATACCAACGATACACTAGCTGGAGTGGATCTCCCAGTTAGGATTTGTCTGTAATTTGTTTACTTAAGGAGAATCAAGCATGAACATACTAGTATCTTGATTTTATCGGGGCACGATAAAAATAGGACCCATAGAGAGCCACACAGCAGGTTTGCCTGCCACGAGGGTTATGGACATAAGTTATTTTAGAATGAGTCAACGTTTGACTACAAGATTTCACAGGATAATCCTTGCATAGTTTACTTGATTCTAGAGTAGTTTCAGCCCAAGTTGAGGACTACATCCAATCATGTCATTTACCTTTAACCGATATAGCATTTCCTCCCTGATCCGATTCCTGATGTTTTCATTTCCGAATTGGCCTATAGGCCGATACGATCCAATGATCGTTGCTCATAAAAATGATTGATGAAAGTTAGTAGTTACAAACTTACGTTTGACAAATTTTATTTAACCCACAAGCAATATATGAATGGGAAATTACTGTTAAAAAACAAAACATTAAGAACTGCTGCATGATGGTAAAATCTGTCCCACAACTTCCTTGAAACCCTGTGAAGTCACCCACTGTGTCTGTCCAAATCGGGTTGATATTATCAACATTCCAATCTTCCAAACAATACAGTGTCAAATGCACAACACAGTTCGTTCCCACCAGCAGTCATTTGTGATAACATGAAATTCCATTGACTTTTTTTACCCAATGAGCTTTCATTATTAGCTGGACTGTGACTACACATGCACCAATCAGATTGCGTGTTTGTGTGTGGTGTGAGAGATTGCAGTTTTTACAGCATCTCGTTGATTGGCTATTATGGTGAAGAGGGGTGGGGAATGGGGGTGAAAACTTGCTCAATGTGGGCTTTAAACCTCTGAGAATTAGAGGTAAAATCTAATGGGTTAAAGCTATCAATCATTTTATTTTAATTGTTCATGCAGTATAGAAGAGCACTACCTAATCCATAGTATACCATGTGGACTTTTTTACTTTGATGACCAATAAATATCTGTGTGTGTGGATTTCATTAAAATATTTATGAAATGTACATTATGTGAATGCATATTTCTTATCCTTGTGATGGAAATTGCAGTTTCAAAAGTGAGTGTGTGTGTGTTGTGACTTTGATGAATACTGAATAGTATTAGGGCTTCAATCACCAACTGAACACCATACAACACAAAGAAATCATGCACCGAGACGTAAACTAAAATTCAGTAGGTTTTATTTCAGTAAAAGATAAAACCACTGGACATATTCTTTGTACCAAAACAAATCTGAAATTGCAAATCCAGAACACCATGTTTGTAGATTTGGTGCCCTCTTGTGGAACCTACATCTCTTGGCATTTTTGCAATTTTCCTGCACATACATTTATTATATTACTGATTAACAGAAATGATACACATTACAACATAATACAATAACAAGAAATACAATGAATACTCTGTATATTTCTAAAATGACCTCAACTGGAGAAATAAATTGAAATAACTGATTTGAATTTTTCTTGAAATAGATATTTGGATTTCTTTAGACGCTGAGCTGAAAGGCATATTTTAATTCAAATGGATCAGTACATCCAGCACAGACTTGAATTCATAGTAAAATACAATTCTACTGATTTGTGCAATAATTACCGAAATTAGGACATCAAAAGAGGTACAGTCAACTCTGCATAAGTGGAAGTCGCATAAGTCGAATAATCGCCTAAGTCCAAGGTCTTTACTGGGTCCCATTCCTTTATTTTCTATTGTTTTTTACCCCTTATAAGTCGAATTTCGTCTAAGTCAAAGCATTTTCTTTAGTCCCAAGAAATTCGACTTGGGCAGAGTTGACTGTATTCAAAATTATGTCTCATTCAAGTTGCAAAGTCAGTTAAAAAACAAAAACAAAACTTGTTGGGATGTATGCACATGCATTTTTTTTTCTCTCATTTGAATTTGAAGAGTTTCCTAAAAGTATTTTAGGGTATACATTTCATCCAAAGCCAGTTTTGGAATGCAGCCCCCAAGTATTACAAAAGTAAAACTGTAAAAGAGGTACATTTAAAAACAATGTTACAATACAATAATTTATTTGGCACAAACTGACATGATTTCTTCATCTTGGCTAGAATTAACTGCAAATAAATATGACCTGTGCAACAATAAATACACATATATGCAAACACAATGTGCACACAAGTCTGTGAGGATATGAGCCTATTTACTACTTCAATTTGGTGGCATCATGTAGTTAAATTCATACAGCATAAAAGTAGAAAAAGTAGAAGAATAATAAAATCTTATTTACCCAGCGTAGCTACTTCAGCCAAATAGACTGCTCTCCCAGCAGGCCCTGCATAACATATATGAATATGTTATTATTACCCTCCTCTGTGCTAGAATGCAGAAGGTACCATTATCAAAAGTCTTTGGTCTGACCCGGCTGGGGCTTGAACCCGCGATCTTGGATTGTGAGGCAGACACTCAAACCACTTGGCCATCACGCGGATATTGGTTTCGAGGCTTACAAATCCACAGGTTTTCAGTGGAAATATTCAATTCATTTGTCATATTTTGGGACAAAAGCGGGGCCCTCTCTTTAGACCATGAAGTTCTTTGACTGAGCAGTGAAAGTCCACAAAACTCTTGACATCGTATTCAAACTTCATTCGTACCTTCCCTAAAAATTCCCATTAAACCATGGGTCAACTGCAAAGAGTACATTGATAAGATAAAATTCAATAAAATATATTCCTGAATAAATGTATAAAATCTTGCAGCCTTTACATATATTTTAATTGGGTAATTTAATGTGATAGCCAAATGTTTAAAAAAAAATCCTTCAAAAAATCAGTGACAATTATGAGCAATAAATATGTAAAAAGAAATTCTGGCTCATAAAATACTGTTGCATAATCAGTCTTATCCATTAATGACCATCTGCTGTAAAATTTGTTGGATGTGTACAAACGTTTCAACAATTTTTTTTGTTAAAGTTTACTAAAAACAGTCCAGTTTATTTTACATATTTATGTACCAATTCTGGGAATTTCATTCATATTTTCAGATGAAAACAACTGACTATACATTTTATAAGCAAGGTTTTTGATGTGTTATAGTATTTAAGTAGGGACTGATTATTTCTAATATTACATACAAGTAACATTTAAATCTTTGGGCCTCTGAAATGGAAGAGTCTGTGTGTACTGGTAAAAAAAAAGAAAAAAAATCAGTGTTATTTTACCTACAATTGCTCAGAATAATGTCATGATAACAAATGAATTACATGCAATTAGTTTTGCAGCACCTCATAATTATAACCAACATAAATTTACCATTCAAATAACTTCTTAAATATTTTACACTACAATACTGTGCAAGACAAAGATATTATAATACTTGAAAAAAGAAAAATTACAAATAGCCACATACATATCGTCCATATAACACACACAGAAAACACTGAACAAATGACATTGTTTATATTTGAATGATTGCAAAATCTGTCAAAAATTGATTTTAAAATGATTACCAATGATTGTGTTGAATGCAACAAGTGTGTATTGCTACTCTGTTGTTTAATGGCAAATTAATAGTACATGCACACTTGCCAAAAGTGTAATTCAATTATTTTTTGTATCTTCATCTGGGGATTTAGACAGTTTTACCACATTCTTCGACCTAGCCAAATGATTTTAACATTTTAATTTACCACTGGGGAATCTAAAGATTTGTTTGACATAAAAAGCAAAATTTGAGTTTTAGGACAAACCTCCTATAAAAAAACAAAACAGAAAAAACTGTCAAAAATATTCAAGATAGGCAATAATTTGCCATGCATGAAGTCGACTTATGCAAAGTCATTTGTATTTCTGATGTAAGTGAAGCAAATTACTCGAGCTAATCACATGTTCACCTAATCGTACACTTGAAACACTAAAAACATTAATATATGTACTATATTGCCCATATTTGGAATAAAATATTGCTACTTTCTAAATTTCTAATTTAGTCTTAATAATCTACATACCTTTATCAGAAAAATTCTTTTTGTACAATCTCCTTCTTTCTTTAAAAAAATGTTTATTTCCCTTTGACAAAAAAACAACAACAATGCATTGCCCTGAATAAAATTAAAGACAATGATTGTTTTTGGTTATTCTTATTTCTAAATGTGTCAACTGAAAATACAAAAATGACAAAGACAAAAAAACAACAACTATGAATTATAAAAAAGCTACGCTTCTATACTATACTTCACATCTACAAATAATCTTGTATATATTCTATAATTGTACAACCATTAAATATATTCACTAGTGTGATGTAATTTCATTGTCACTATATTTTCACAAATGTATAGAGTACTTGTCATAGCAAAGTATGTTTGCATTTATATTCGATATATCTATGAGAATCTACAGTCCACTGTGAAGGCAATTTTAAGCATCTGTATTGAAATGTACATTTAACAGAGTCTATTTTCAAATGGCAAATTAAAGCTTTGCCATA
>JZLH01S0011893.1:0-13942 GCA_001188425.1 Eucidaris tribuloides
AATTCCTCTACAAACAAAAATATAAATCCTCCTTAAACATATTTTTCAAAAGTACTTTGAACTGAGTTCATCATTAAACAGTCCAGCATTTTTCGTAACATTTCTTTTCTTTCAAAAAGCGCATAAGACGCCATTGCAGTAAATCCTAATTTAAGCATTGTCTATATTATATTATTTTACATGTACATGTACTTCGATGAATGTTGTCTTTATTAGAAGGCAATTGGGTACCCAAGCAAAGTATAACAAGCATATAGCTCAGTCAGCGATCTGTCATGTGATCGGCCTAATGACAAGAAATATTACGAATATACATGAGAAAGTGAAACCTTTTACTTTTCCCGATTTTTATGTAAAAAACTGAAACAAAATTAACGTTGATAAATTTTGAATAAATTGATTCCAATTCTACAAATCAACTCCTTTCTCCTCTCACGGACAATTTCGTGTTGATTGAGAGAATAGATATAAATTTGTATTAAAAGAAAGAGTAGTCTGATCGATACAAGCCCAATGCGTGAATGATCTTGTATCTGATAAATAATAGTATTTTTTTGACTTTCTTTCTTGTTGTCATAGATCTCCTTGATTTTCTGTTAAAGTCTGTCCTAATACGAACTTTAACTTGGCAGTAGCCAACTACTATGTATAGTGTAGCCATTCTCCTATCCTGTAACGAAGGCGTGTTTCACAGGTCTGGCTTCTGGAACCCTCCATCCGTACCCATTCTGTCTATGCGTTACGTCATCAAAAATGATCAATACATTAAAGCAAAATGTGTTCGACCAAAAGAGTGCTTTGTTGTTGGCTTGTCTTACACCTTTAGGATTACATCTGTATGTAAATTTCTATATGGAATAGAATATATTTCAAAATGAAAAATCATGATTCTGAATTGAGTCATTCCAGAGCGTTGTTATGCCTAGGACCTAGCAAAATAAGCCACAAATTAATTTGTTGCCTCTGAGACTATGCAAAACCCATAGATTTAACACCAGGGCATATCTCGTTCCTGTAGCCACACGGGTTAATGCCGGCAATGATTCTATTAAGTGCACCCAGAACAAAATCGTGCCGTAACTATTCACGCACAAGAAGATCCATGTAAACTTCATGATTCATGACTCGCTTTTGGGATATGGAATGAATATGATGTTACAAACCGGTAAGAAACCCAAGCTAAAAGACACATTTTTCCCAACATCTCAATGTATCAATCCGTAGCGGAGGAGAGGATCCAGGTATACATGTAATGTCTCCCCACTTTGGGGGAAGGGATCGGTCTGTCACTTCATTCCCGTACTTTCCAAGCGAAAGATTTAATTTGAAATGAAGCAATTTTTTTTCTTTTCAGAATGATATGACCCATTCATGTATTTACAATTAGTAAAATCATAAATTAAATCGACGCTAATGTGTTTTGATCGAGAGTAGTAAAGAAAATTGCTCTTTAGAGAAATATTATTTACGCATTTTAAAAGCCAAGGTACATTTAGGTAAAGGGCTTTACAAAAAAATGACAATTCTTTCAAGTTCAGTTTTTTTTAGATCTATTCAATGCTTTGAAGATCTCACTCTGAAACTCGACGCACCCCGATTTTTGAAAATTCACTCAAAATGCTAAACATGCCTGGGGGGGGGGGGGACGGGAGAATGGCAACCCGCCAAACTTTTTCCCATAATATACACACTGCTAGATGTTCTCTATAATTTAAACATATCACTATAAACAATTGTGGTCAGTAGGTTGATGTCTGGGGTGACAATAAAAAATTAATTTTAGCAAAGACTCACAAAAAATATTGAACCAAAGCTATACTTGGTTTGAAGAGTTTTCTTTTTTTCAACATTTCAAACAACCCATCTCTCCATAATTACTAAAGTTTTATTCCGATGATTGCCGACCATGCTGACCACAATAATTAGATCTTCCCCTCCTCACAATGGATTACACATCTGACATACATTCACATCCAGCTGACATGCCTAATTATCGGATCATGAACACCTTGTCAAAATGCCAAATTACGTGAATGATCTTTTAGCTATCCTAAGGCTCAACAAGTATATTACATCAGATGTATAAGTAGTATTTCGAGCATTATCATTGAGTTGTCTGTAAGTTTGTCTATCTAAACCCAGGTCGTCGATATGAGTCATGTAGTGTATGACTAAAACAGAATTTATTAACCCGTTTTGCTCCTATTTCTTAATTCGTCTTTGGTGTAATCACTTACATATTTGAGAGTGACGAAGAATTCAAAGTCGTTCATTCTTTACGAAAGAGATTAATCGGCCACAACAACCATCTGACTTCATACTGGACCGCAGAATTTCGATTCCACAGGAAATGGTTCTGTTCGGCTGTAATTTCGAACCTGTCCGAACGATAAACCAACCTTATCACTTACCATAGAAAGCGCAAGCTCATCTCATGAACAGTACTACTGTACTACTAGTCTGAATTCCAGACTCCACCCTTGCAAAGCAGGGACTGCCCGTGAAGTAGACGTATGGACGAATAGAGATTTGAGACTTTTAACTTGTCTGTTGTTTTTCTGCCTAGATTTCATGCGGAATACGGGTAAATCTGCTACCTGCCATAATGGGGTTTTGTTTGTCCGACTTTCTTTACTATTTCCCACAAAAACTGTGAGTAAGCCAGGGTAAAGAGCTCATTAAATTGACCAGGCAAGGCCTGTTCATGCAGCCTGCTTTGGTCTTTTCTGGGCAGAACATGTCGGTCATATATCAGGGCTCCACACTAACCTGTTAAAATACTTGCTTGATTTAATAGGCAAGGAAAGTTTTTTTTTTCCATTCATTTATTTGCCAAAACTAAATTTTTACTTGTCCGAGTGAGCAAAATGTTTGGTAATTACATGTACATGTACATTAGATAATGTGCTACAGTGAAAATATTTTTACAAATTTTACTTCACTTGAATTTGATACACAAAATTGAAATGGAAATTTTGAAAAATATCAGTCATTGATACTCCCTCATTTCAGAGTTGACATTTATTTCATGCCCATATGGGCAAGTAAAGTCTAATTTCCTTGAATTTTCAGTGCTCTGCAGAAGTAAAATTTACATGCCCTGGGCAAGTGCAAGTGTCAAGTCCTGCATATATAAGTACTGTATGTAGTACTATCAGGTTTTGGGAGCTAAGGGTTTAGTCCATTAGCACTTAAAGGCAAGGTTCACCCTGACATCAAGTTGGTTTTAATACAAGCAGAACAATAAAAGAAACATATTAGTGAAAGTTTGGCAAAAATCCACCAAAGAATAACAGAGTTATGAGGTTTCAAAGTTTTAAGTTTGTGACGTCACATGCGAGCACCTCCCATTATACTATGTAATATAAATTCCATAAATTGTCATTTTTTAATGGTTCATGATAACTGAATGCGGTTTTATCATAGAAGCATGTATGAAATAATGTTTCTGATAATATATTGAATGCACAGGTAAAATCATTGTCAAATTTCTGAGAAAACGGCGCTTTTCTGGAATTTATATCACATGACATATGAGGAGCTGCTCGCATATGACGTCAGAAATGTAAAACTTTGAAACCTCATAACTCTGTTATTCTTTGGTGGATTTTCGCCAAACTTTCATTAATATGTTTCTCTCATTGTTCTGCTTTTATTAAAACCAACTTGATGTCAGGGTGAACCTTGCCTTTAACACCAGGGATAAGCTATTAGCTTATATGCACTGATAATGTAATTAAATTACATTATCAGCACAGTCCTGATTGATTTGTACGAACTAAATTTTCATGGGGATGGTTATTTATTTTTTAGTGAAGTGAAAATGTACAGTACTGTATCAATCTTGTCAGACTATTATTGACAGTTTTGGCTGATGATTCATAAGAATGGTCTGGTAGTCAGACTAGTACATCCGACCATGTTACACTAGATTTTGTTGGTTTCGTCATTAACGTGGGTACTGTAGGTGTGTATAAATATGAAGGGAATTCACCGGCTAGGTCATTCATAGAGTCAGCTGTTCGTTGGGAGTATTGAGTGCCGTTTGGCTTTGTTGTCATAGTGGGAACGTGTGGGAAATATTTTAACTGCAAACAGCGAACCGTAAGGTAAGGTTTTGTCGACAGTTCTGCACTATACACAAACACATTTTTGTTGACAATGAAAACATTATTTTATTGAATGTAGAAATGTTTCTGTCTGTTATTTTAGCACCAAATTCGGCTTGTCCGCCAAATTCTGATTTTCCTTTTGGCAACGTCAAACTATGTCAAGACATTCAAGAAAGAATCATTGCCAGCATAGATTGTAATGATATCCTTTTCATACAGAGTATAATCTATTGTAGGGCAGGCTTATAGAGTCAATAGAAATTTTTTATATGTAAATATTAGTTTGTTTACATATGTGCTATGAAGGTGATAAAATGTATGAAATTCAAGTTATGTCAGTTTCCTTTGTCACTATGGTTGCACATTTTTGCTGTACAATACATGTAGTACCAGTAAGTGTGTGTAATTTTTCGCCAGGATAATCACACATGTATGTTGACAAAAATGTAATTATTATAAATACATAAATTTATGCACACAACATATGTAACCCGTCACCACGATACCCTGATAAAGTCGCACAACCCAACGGTAAGGAAATTGCTAAATATCGAAATAATTATGCAAAGTATGAAAGTGAAGTGTTCTCAGAAATCAAGAGTTTTGTGACCTTCACATGCCACAAAAGTTTAAATATTTAAATGTTTCACCCAAACTATTTTTCTTTCTATGATTATGTTTCATAAAGATGTGCGACTTTATCAGGGTATTGTGGTGACATGTCGATACATGTATGCAACATTATAATAATTGTTTAAAGTGTACATATTTGCAACTCTTTGAAAATTCTTCTTAAGTGTGAATGATGATTATGTAATGTTGTCAGTTTTGGACTCTGTATCGAACACTTGGTAATTTGTTCTCAACAAGCACCATCAGATTTGGACACTGGTTCAATTAAGATTTGCAGCTCTACATTAGGTTACAACATGACGGCTACCTACTGTACATGTTTGCATTTTGTTCTTTGTACATGTGCGTAGTTTGCCTATATGTACACAGTGTACAACTTCATGTAATGTAAAGATGTTATTATCCCATCTGTGAGGTAGCCAGGTGGCATGAACTCTCCCTACCCCAGGGGAGAAGGTGGGGGAGGGGCGACAGCTGGGACATTTGAGCCAGGAACTTGAATGCAATAAACATTTCCTCGTACAGGCAGATTCATATCACGTGAGCGGTGTAGCCAGTTTCAAATGTCACTTATGGGTCATATTGATGTCTTATTTACAAGATGAATGTGAAGCTACACGTAGGCCTACAGTGCACAAAAGCTGTATAATAAGTGTTTCTACATCTACAGGTACCAGTGCAGTGACATGAAAAGTGTATAACATACATGTCAGTTGATAACCGGAACCAATTACGAGAATGGATTAGTAAGCAAAGAGGTGTAGAGTACACAGTGGTATCACCAATTCGGGTGAGTCGCTATCTAGTTTTGATGTGGTTTAATAGGCCTATATTATCAACTTGTTTATCAGTGAAACTGAGTAAATCACTGTTGATTAAGTACATGTACAATTGAACATGGTCACTACACAGTGGCATCATGAGTCTCCTTCCTGTTGTACTATGTCCTTAGTTTAGAATTGACTTTGAGAAGGTTGTTTTGACTACGAGCAATGTCATGATGTGGCAGCCAATTGTGATTCAATCATGTTCGAAATCAGTCACCGATCACTGCAGTTGTGTGATGTAAAGCGAACTGGATTCACGATTACAAATTAGATTGTAAATATGAATTTCAAATCGTGGTCAGGACGTGTTTTCCAATCATTCTCCCAAATCATGGCAACTTTTCCCTGTGTAAATTAATGGCTTGACCTTTGAAACATGATTTGGGAGGTGGTGTGTGTGACTTTTTTTTGTTTATTTGAAAGCTTTATGCCCAAAGGTCATATCCCACCAATAACAGATTCTGAATATCTTAATTTCATTTTTTTAAAATTAATTAATAGAAAATCTCAGGGGGGGGGGGGGACCCCGAGATTACGGGGTACCCCCGAGATTTTGGACTATGTTTTACATTATAGCATCCGAAGGGTTAAGTTTATCTGAGTTATACCTCATCAAAAAGAGCAAAGTCTGCTCTTTCTGATGAGGTATAACCCCGGTTGGTTTCTCTACGGAATGTTGGGCAGTATCTAAGAAGAAGAAGAAGGTATAACTCCGATTTTATTCATTTTGCCCTTTACTGGCGTGCAATTCCCATACTCTGTCTTTAATAGCCAAAGGGCATGAGCGACGTTTTGCTGTGCTGCAGGAGGTGTGCAAATGAGATTCCTTGTCTTTAAAGTTCTAGAGGGTAGGAGGACAGTTACGTGTAAATCCCACTTTGTATCTCTCAGATTTTAGATTTTGAAAAACTTTGATCAGTAAATAGGGGTTTCGCCCCCCCCCCCCCCCCACAGAAAAAAATTGTGTACAGCCTTCCATGGTTATGTACCTGTATTATTACTGTGTACTGAAGATTGTTTCCATGTCAAAAATATTGATGGGACTGTGACGTATGCTTCAAGAATATTTGCTTCTTTGTGGTATGGACACTGTGATTGAAATAAATTTCCCATCTGTAATTGGACTGAAGTTTATTTTGACAAATGTGGGTCAGTTTATCTGTCGAGGCCGAAGCTGTGTCAATATTCTTAATATTGACCAGAGGACTACAGTAGCGCTCCAACAAACAAACTTGAATCCCTCCAGAACTTTAAAAGTAAAATAAATAAGAGAATATACACTGTAAAAATACTCAGTATTTGATCTTCAAATAATAGATTGAACTTGTTAGTTTGCTTTCTGAAATTAAACAAGAATCTTGAATGGCTGGGGAAATTCATTGTAGTGTTTGGGGGAGTTTTGAAATGAGGCGTGGATCTTTCTCGTTGTGGAGGTCAGGTGAAGATAACCACATTCTGTTGTTGTCATTTTGAGGTGACGTAAATGGAAGTTTGCAGGTCTCTTGGGAAAAGTTCTTGGATAAGAAAAAGTTATAGCATTGATCACTGACATTGCTGTGTGGTATTATTGTTAGAGTTTACTCACATGAGATATGGCTGCTATTAAAGGCAAGGTTCACCCTAACATCAAGTTGGCTTTAATCGATGCAGAACAACAAGAGAAACATATTAATGAAAGTTTGGCGAAAATCCACCAAAGAATAACAGAGTTATGAGGTTTCAAAGTTTTGAATTTGTGACGTCACATGCGAGCACCTCCCCATAATATGTCATGTAATATAAATTCCATAAATTGCCATTTTTTAATGGTTCATGATAATTGAATGTTTTTTTTTTTCAAAGACGCATATATGAAATAATGTTTCTGATAATATATTGAATGCACAGGTAAAATCCTTTTCAAATTTCTCGGAAATGGCACTTTTATGGAATTTATATTACAAGATAATTGGGGAGCTGCTCGCATGTGATGTCACAAATTTAAAAGTTTAAAATTCCATAACTCTGTTATTCTTTGGCGGATTTCCGCCAAACTTCCATTAATATGTTTCTCTCATTGTTCTGCTTTTATTAAAACCAACTTGATGTCAGGGTAGACCTTGCCCTTAAAGATCATGTAGTTTGGACACTGTGGTTTTTTATTTTCCGATTTCATTGATGTGCATACTGTTGCATACATGTACCTATATAGTAGAAGTAGTAAAAAAAGAAGTAGTAGTAGTAGTAGTTAATAGTTATAGAAGTAGTAGAGTAGTAGTAGTAGTAGTAGTAGTAGTAGTAGTAGTAGTGGTAATAGTAGTTCTTGTAGTACTAAGTACAATAAAAGTGCATGTACATGTACTGTAGTGGCAAAACAGTGAGTTGTTATGATTGTAGCTTTGATATTTCTTCTTTGTTTAGGGGTACAATAATTTACTGTATTTTATTGCTCATGGACATGTGAACACAGAGATAAAACAGGTATTATGTCATTCTTAATACCTTGTGGCATATTTTTGTCCAGAGCCCCAGACGGTGACAAACATGTACTGATCGAAAATTTCACACAAACAATTACACATGAATGATTTCCAGTTAACATATTTCACTCACACGTGCATGTAGGCCTACATTCCCTACATGTACTGTACTTGTACAAGAATTCTCTGTTCAGCATGGGAAACGTAGGGTAAACATGGGATTTCTTGCAATTAAAACAAAACACTTTGAAAATCACAGGTTGAATATAAATTCCAATGACAGTTCACTGTGTCTAACATCTTATTTTTTGTTTGTTTCTGTTTTACCTTTCTTTACAGATCAAAAGCTATTCTCATAGGTGGGCATTACAATTTGACCTGATTGATAGGAGAATCAGGACAGAAAACTAGGAGAAATGTCAAAAAATAATCTCCCTCTCCATCTCAAGGTAAATCACTGTGACTGTGTGTATTATCAACACATGTGTTCATGTATACTATATAAATCCCACTATACAGGATAAAGAATGCTACACATACGATCATTGATTTCTTTAACATCATGAACAAAATGCCATTCATTGTTTCATTTGTTAGAACGTTCTTTTTCCGACAAAATGATACCATGATGATTGATTTTGAGTAAGGCGTTTGGATCCTACTGCCATTTGTCTGAGGCAATGTAATTTCCTAAATTTGTTTCTTTCTCAACTCCCGCGAACCTGGGAACACCAAAATATTCTCACATAACAGCGTGCCCGAGAATAAGCGGGGAGACAGATGACTGGAATGCCTCGCTTTGATATGGAAGACAATGGTAAAGGTATGGCATACATTGTCATTGCACCTGGATAGTGCAGCCCATTCCATGGCAAGTCGTTACGCGAGAATATTTCGGTGTACTGATGATCGCTGGAGTTGAAAAAATAGCAAATTTAGTAAATTACATTGCCTCAGAAAAATAGACCTAGAATCCAAATGCCTTAATCAAAATCAATGATCATGGTATGATTTTGTTGGAAAAAGAATGTTCTAACCCATGAAATAATCACCAATAACATTTCGTGGATGATGTTGAAGAAATTAACGATCGCATGTGTAGCATTATTTTTGGGCCACGCTGTATAGAGTTAATTGCAGATAAAGTACCATTCCTAGATTCTGATGTGGTATTTGTTATTGAGTTCCAAGCAATTCATGGTCACACTCTATAAACCATTACTGCAATTTCTCTATTGTGCATTTCCAGTCTTGATTATGTAATGTTTGTATACAAGTGTATTGTTACTGTGTTAGTTGTCAAACCTTCAGTACTTGCAAGATTTTTCTGCAGTAACAGTTTTATAAGAAGTGCGTTTGGCAATTTTGTACAGTATAATGCACAGGTACACGCATGAAATGAAAGTTGTTTGCAAATTCACACATACTCAAGTTAAGTCATAAACATTCCATTTGATAAATTTGGTCTTTCATGTAGTTAGCATCACTTTTGGGGTAATTCTATGATAAAGGGAAATATCTCAAACAAATTGTATGAAAGTTGAAATGAAGATTACTTATTTCCAGTGAAACAGGCCGAATTATTAATTTACGTGAAAGGTGATAATTTTATCCATATCATGCATGCTAAATAAATTGTATTAATGTACACTTCTAGCAGATTTTTGTAGAGATTATTGTGCATGTTTCTTGTATTTTCTATCTTTAAATAGTCTGTACAAAAGTAAAAAAAAAAAAAAAACTTTTCAGGATGATTTCAGATTGTAAAGTCCATGTCATGGTTTATACTCTTTGACCTTTTCTGCAGAAGTACCCTTATTCATTTTATTGGTTTATTATTGATACATTTATTTATTTATATGTTCATTCAGATATTTATTCACTTAATTAATTTGTTCATTCATTTTGTATCTATTTAGATATTTATGATCAATAAATTTATGCATTTATTTTTTCATCTATTCTTTTATTTAATGTCTTGTTTATTTATTTCCTTATTTAAATATTGATTGATTGATTTACTCATTGATTGATTTACTCTTTGATTGATTGATTGATTGATTTACTTATTTATTTATGGAATCCCTCTATCTCCTCTCATCTTTGATGTCTTCTAGGAGACTAGCGATGCTAGTCTGGAGAGCCATGTGGAGGAACTCTTAAAGCCTCCAGAAAAACATCCCCTGACCAGCAGCCCAGTAGATGGAGAACCCTCAACACACCTTCCCCAGTTTGGGGAAAAAGACTACAAAAGTAGGTTTATTCAGCTTTCTAAACTATTATGCTGTATCATTTGGGTTATTCCAAAATTGGTTAACCTACATGTACCTTGAAAGCCAGTCAGTGTTTGATTAGCCGTCAAACATTATTGGAAAGGTCTTCTTATCAGAGATTTCCGGATTTTTCCAATTTAGGGGACAGCTTTCCAGAATTTCTGGCAATTCCAAAATTTTCACCAAATGAGTAAAAACTTAATTTTTGCAGTAATATTTTGTATGTAAATGTACATGTGAAAGCCTGTTACAATTAGTTAAACATAATAAAGTTCTTTTGTGTAAACTTTAGAATCTCATTATCTTGTGTGATTCGTTTTAAGTTATGCAGGCGTTTTTACAAAATGTTGGGGCTTGTTCCACTATGAACCTGGGAACAAATTAGCTTTAGTATACTTTGTTTTTTGGAAGATCTGTAAAGCTGATTACAATATGACTACAATACCCAATTCTCAATTAAACACAAGAATAAAGCCTGTAGAAATAGGTGAAAATACCATTTCATGTATGCACTAGAACCCATAATTCCATATTGAAAACCCTCCCATGCCGCCCCCCCCCCCCCCCAGTTCGCTTCGCTCCCTTGCACCTGGATTACAGGAAATTGAGAATGTTCCTTATGGCATCTCTGCTTTTTATGAAAAAGATGTCAATTCCATCTACATGTACCCAGTACCCACATATCTACTGTTCAAGTAAAAGTATTATTTTGCATCACAACCGACTGCTAATAATATCAAAATATTTACTTGCAATGGAATGCCGTAAAGCTAACCTTTAATGTTAGAAATCTCCTTATTATCTTTAATACTGTTGAAATACAGTGATTCATAATTTCCTGTTCAGCCACAATAATAAGCTGTCAATCTGGGAATTCTGATTTTGTCAAAGTCTATTTTGATAATTTTCCCAAACTTGAAACCATTACGTATTTAATATTTGTCTGTTTTGGTTCAAATGGTCTTAATAGATATGCAAGTGATCTCCTTCCATTCAAATCTACTGTGCAGGTTTTGTTCCATTTAACATCTGGGCTATGTAATGTGGAGATTGTGCAATGACGAATTACTCCCCTTTTTACCCTCATACTAATGTACCATGCACATGAGCTTTGGTGCCTGCCAGTGTAGAATTTCACTTAAACGATGCATGCACTGGCCTCTGATGTGAATGTGATTGACTTTCACCCTTGAAGACTTTCTTGTTCCTCCTTAAAGGTAATGTGTAGTGTGATAAACACAATGAGAAAAGTGTCAGTGTCGGAGCCATATCATACTGTACATGTATAGTATCCTTGCAATGAAATGATAGCCAAACTTGGATCTAAATTGGAAAGACAGGTTCAACTATTATTATTATGCAAAATGTAAATAACTTTTAAAGGCAGTGGATCTCATTTGCAAACATGCCCGCAGACCAGGAAAAGATAACCCATGCCCTTAGGCTATTGATGAAGGGAATGTCTGTGAAATCTGGGGGTCAGTGATTGCCTAGAATTTGAAAAATTCAAAAGAAAAACAATAGCAGTTTAGTGTACGTTCTATGGTAGGAATTTTTTTCTCGCGAGAAAAAATTCAAATCTGAGTCTAACAGTCACTATAATTCCAATAAAAAAGAGATTCTAGCTCCTATATTTTGCTAAAGGTTCCCAGATGGCATGTTCTTGTAAATGTCATTGTATTTACACAATGTTAATTCTTAGGCATGCAAAAGAGATCTCCTACTTATTTACATATAGCCCCAAAACTCATAGAATTATTTATTTTAAAAAATTCATAATTGACTCTAGGTGGTTTTACATTTTTATTGAGAGAGACCCCTTCCAATGTCCCTCATATCACCCAATTCACAAATTGTATAGACTTAGCCTGTGAACAATCTTTGCACTGACCAAAAAAGTTACTGGTATCAGGGCAAATGGTATAACTATACCAGTATAAAATTAATGTGATTTAAAATAATTCAGCTTGTTACCATAAACCCGACAAGTACAGCTGCTGTATTACTATGTCGGGGAAAACCTGAAATCATGTGTACACTATAAAGACATAATTACAGCTATTTACATGTATTTATTACACTGGAAACGATCATCAAACATGCACTATTTAAAGTTTTTGATAGGTCGGTAGTTTTGTGAAATATCAGAATCATGTGGATAATCGATGCATTATTTGAGTTTTTTGCTACATGTAGACAGGCTTGAAGAGGACAAATTTTCAATATCCCATACCTATCAAAACAAGCTGGTTCTGCATAAAATATTTTGTTATAAAAGTTCACTAATTTTGTTTTCAAATTATTGGTCCGCTCCCAGTTCCTCACTCCTTTGAAAATCTTGCCTATGTTCAGATGAATTTCAGCTTCATTTTCATAAATTCATTTGATTGTGAATTGAGTAGTGTGTCCCTTTAAATTCCAATGTCGTGTCTTGTAACATGAATGTAGCATTGGCTCAAACCTGACTGCACCTAGATGGTTGGTTCTCCACCCACTGAATCCAGAAGAATTAGGTCATTTTCCTTAAAATATCAACCTCAGACTTAGAGCAAGAAGGTCACAAATTACAACCTTGATAGAGTTTGTATTCTGATTAGTTGTGACCTTTTTACCCTGATATGACAAATGTACAGTTTTGTTATGATGGCATGAGGTCACACAGAGTCACAAAGAAACTTGATTAAATGCCACCATTCTCAAAATAGGCCTATATGTTTTATTTGTTAAGTTAGTATCAGTCTGAGCATTTGGTTTATTGCGATCATTTCTTTTATGATGGGCAATATAGTCATAAATCTCGTAACTTGCAGTCATGTCCATGTACAGTGTATACATGCATCATAGTATACACATTTGTTTTGAGTTGTTGAGTATAGATACTGTACATTTAGGAAAGAGAGGTGAGGTGTGTGTTGTGTCTGCTTCAATCCCCACCCACCCTCACCCCTATGGTCCTACCCCCCACCCCTATACCCTCATCCCCATATCCCAGCCCCCCCCCCCCATGATGAAATAAAGTAGGTACAATGCAATACAGCACACAAAAGTATGGATTATGTACATTGTACAGATATGTGCAGTTGAACCTTATTCGAACCAATGTACTGCCACAAAAATAAAATGTGATGCAACAATATAAAACAAAGCAAATAAATGCAAAAAATCCTCTAAAAACATTAAAAACAAATGAAAATAAAAATGACATGTTGCCTCGTACCAGGATGGAAGAAAATGTATCTTATTTCCTTTTTGGATGACCTAGTTTCCGTAAGCGTGCATAATAAAACTAAAACTAAATTTGGTCAGATCAGGTTGCAAGGGATATATTCTTCCTTTTTTACCACATTCTGTAAGGTCAGCTGATTAAAGTAACAGAAGATCATAAACTGGCAAAGACAGAAAAAAAAACCTCTCAGGATGGATAGTATGGATGACATTTTAAAATGTACTTCTACCGTTTTAGCAAAAAATAGTGGTATTTTGTATACACAAAGCATTAACCCTATTTTAACTGGGCTATATTTCAGACCAGGTTTTTACTGGGGGGGGGGGTCAATTTGACCCCCCCTTCAGATCTCGGCCGGCGATCGCCGCCAAAATTTGCATGCGCATAGAGCCGGATGTAAACTACAAAACTG
>JZLH01S0011894.1:0-17396 GCA_001188425.1 Eucidaris tribuloides
AATATTCGTTCCTCAGACCAGTGCAATACTGTATTTCATAATGTTACTCATATTTACCCCTTACAAACCCATTTAACGCATATTGTTAACATAGGAATATATTTTGCTTATATAATTATTCATTGAATACTGCGTGGAAAATGGTCTGTGATTATCATTGAGATTTTTCGGCCAGACATCACCGTTTTTACGACAACTTATGCCTGACATAGTACGATAATAATTTCACTAATCAGTGATTTAAAGACAAAGAATCAGCAAGGATTTATAAATACTATTTCATGTCTCATTTGTATGGTAAGGACGGACCCTGTGTCATCATAGATCAAAAGAATTAAAAGGAGTTCGACCCTGTCAACAGAATATATCATCTTCGACTTAAAATATTAATATTAATATTTGTCATCGCTATGTAGTTTAACAATACACAGCTAACTGTCCTTTTATGGCTTGTACCTTCACTGTGCGTTGGAAACAAGCTTCCTCCACCGTTTTCCTGAACTGGCTGTAGACTATTATCAGAATTCACAAACCAGTTCTTTTTTAATTTCAAGAAACAAATGAGTAATAAAGTCATTATTGGAAAATCTCAGTCAACTAAGAAGCTCGTTGTGCCTTCCCTTCTCAAAATCTTAAAATGTACTGGGGTAAACAATACCTCATCTCATAATGTATATCAATATACTAATATATTACCTCGAACTTTAGAAAATTAGGGGAAGAAAAATTATGAGTGTGAGTTCCAGTATATATTTACTACAATACTTATGGAAACAGTATTAAACCACTAACTATAAATTATTTTAACAAACGTAATTGAAATAAATCATATTTAGCACTTACTAGAAAAAATATAGAATAAACTAAACTTAACAAAAATCACTTTACACGAGATTATATACAAGCCAGAAAGAATGAAGGCCTATAGTCATTTAATTTCTTCAAATCATTTTTTATGCGTAAGACATCTTAATCCCAACAAATATTATATGATGATACCCTATTCAAGTCTGGAATGTCTTTGTGTTAATGAATACCTAGTCGGTTTTTACACTGATAATTTTGATATATGATTCTTAACAATTTTCCATATGAAATGTTATAGTGTAGCTTTACATTTTAAATTTAGGTGAAGAAATTATAATGCGATTTCTTATTGCAAATTACTTTTTAAACAGTAACTTAAACAACTGATTATACATTTATTTTAACAAACGCCATAAAAATAAAAACCATTTTTACTGTTACAGGAAAGAAAATTTGATTCTAAAGAAAACAACTCCACTATACCCGGATTCAATACAGGCTCAAAACGAATGCAACACCTGCGATTGTAATTTCTTCAACATTCCATAGACAAAATGTCATATTGTTTGCTTTATATGGTTAAAAATTCTTTTCCAACAAAAGGTGATATTAGGATTATTGTTTTTAAGTTATGGCCGGTATATAGAATCTACGTCACTTTTGTGGCACAATGATCGGTAATCAAATTCGCCCACCTTTTCAACAACAGCGTTCCTTGCGCGAGGCATTTCTAGCGTCAGGCAGCTCGCCGTGATAGAATAACAATAGATTAGATAAATCTCTAATAACAAAAGGAGGGCATTTATGTTCCTTTGTCTCATCAACATGGCACGCTTCATTGAGAATATGTTTGGCGTCGCGATGACCACTGGATTAAATCAGTCGCATTTTCGGGAATCAACATCGGGCTCAGAAGATGGTACCTAGGGATCCAAACGCCTTACTCAAACGAATGAACAGCGTTACCATATTGTTAAAAAAAGAAGGTTCTAACTGGTTATCTACACATCAAGACCATTTTGCTGATGATATGGAAGAAATTAACAATGGCAGGTGTTGCATTCTCTCTTGGCCATCCTATATAATGTGATGTATGCACTTTCGCCTTTAATGTGAGGTCAGCAAGGGGGTCATGTATGAAATAATATCATGCAACTGGAAGCTGAGGTTGATTCTAATGTTTGATATGATTTTTGGGAGATTGCATCACGAACAGCTCAAGATATAACAAATTATTTTCAGATTAATTCTTTATTTTCGATATTTCTGGTGAAGTGTTCCTTTAAGTTTAAGGGCCTATATCTTTTAAGTGATACCACAATTTGACTATACAAGGTACCTAGCGTTGTTCTATAGGGTCTATTCTACCATCCTATCGGGTCAGAATTGAGATGTAGTGTGGGTTGCACGAAACTTTCATTTTCGGGTCCGTGCTCCCGTACTAACAGGATTATAGCCTTAGGGGCCATCATCTATACATTTAATCAAAACAAGCATTTCTCTACGAAGGAAAGATGAATAATTTCCTTCATCTCGTCCAACTTGTCATCACATGCCTAAAGCCCCTCCACAGACGCGGCTCCCAACCCTCGAGTGCTCACAGTCACATGTACAGGAGAGAGAGGGGGAAAGAGAAGGGGAGAGCGCACAAGAGGAAATCTGGGATTAGCGAGCGCCACCTTCTGACAGACGAGGGAGCCCTCCGAAAGACATAGGCCAAACATGACGGCTAAGCCCCGTCGGATCCCCCGCAGCTATAATCTGGAACATTTTTGGGGGGTGTTGATTAATGCTGAATTACATTACCATGTGGTGCTAACTGTTGCACTGCCCGACTAAACTAAGTTTGCAACATGTTAGTACAAAAATGTGCACAATCATGACAAAGGTATACATCCATTGATTAACATTACATATTGTGCTCTTAACCCTTCATTCCCCACTCTATAAATGGAATCACCCATTTGAATTAATAACCGTCTATACACAGAAGAAATCATTTTGCCATATAGGGGTGACTTTGAGTACACTTTTATGCACTCCCTATATAACTTTTCCTCACACCACCCATGCCAGGAAATAATTTAAGTAATATCAGGTATGAAATTATTAAAGTTTTTAATAACAACAAAATAAATCCTATTAAATTCATTTACTTGACTGCAGGTATAGAACTGCATGTAACATATATACCTGTATCTTACTGTATAACAGATATGACTAAACTTATAGTTGTGAAAATGAGTAAGAGGAAAGTAATGGATTAACTCGTAAAACACAAATATTTTAATCCAACAAATGACAAATTAATGATCTGACATGTTTCTTAGATTAGGATGAATTTGTAAACTTTCTTTTAAAAGGAAATATCTTTTCATTCAATTGCTTTGAATTAATCTCAGTAGAATTCCAAGAATAGATACTAGAATATTGGCAAACTAATGTTAAAATCTTTCAAGCCAAAACTGCATGTATATCCTTCTTGAAGACGATTGCAGAGCCCCAATCAAGCCATTACTGTAAAACACTACACTTTCGAGACATGTAACTTTCACAAATAGGAGCCGACGGCCATTTCGCATACATGAAACTCTCGCGAATCACTGACCATGAAAAAAAATAACATACATTGCTAGGAAGAAGCATTTGGGTGTTTTATCAATAAATTATCACCACAATTTACGGAAATATTTGTTTTAATGCCTCTGAAACACCGTTTTATCAAATGTAGAAGTGCACTGCAATCGTTGTTTATCTCGAGTCATTTGACTTGTAAAGTACACGGTCTTGTACTGACATTCAAAAACTTGTTTAACATTTATAGACATAAGCTTTCGCGTGCATTTTACTTCTCGACTCCTTGCGAAATTCGCGAAAGTTAAATGCTCGTGATAATTTCTGGTTTTACAGTAATTAAGCAGTACACACCTAGTTTACGGACTGACTTCAAAGAATAATTTTAGGAGGAATGGTTGAATCTTTTCCTCTCACATCATTCTATTCCACACATTTTAACATTTTAATTTATAAACCTCTCTTGATATTGCCACATGAGCCTTCAAGGGCAGGATCAAGGACTGATTTATAATTTCACCAGTCAATATTAAAAAGTTTTGCAAGATCATCCCTTCCCTTCATTATCATTACCAAATGGTAGTTAGGTACAAATGGTGTTGAAAGTTTGAGACACATATATCATGAACTTGGCGTTTTATAAGAAAACTAATATCAATATGCTACCAGAATGTTGTTTTCCAGAGTTTAAATTTTGCTCAAATTGCAGAACACGGTTATGTGTACATTCGCATGACATGTGTACATTCGCATGACGAGCTGAGCGCAGCCAGCAGTCAGTAGGCAACTACAAATGTTGATATGGTTAAGCAGCTTAACTCTACGTGACCTTCGGGTAACAGCCGATTGGACAAATTTGGAACTAAAGGAATGGCCCCTGCACGGGCTGTCGCTTTCCAAATTTGAAGTTAAACATCCAGATTTTCACCAAAACTATGTATTCTAACCTAAGGTTCTATGACAGGTGTTTATTCACACTAATCTTCACATTGTGAAAGATTTAAGCTGATTTCATACAGTAAACCATTTTTTGGCATGCAAATCCTGAACCCAATCTTTAAAGCACATTTGAAAAAATGCAAACACATTTATCATGACGTGTTGGAATGTTATGCACAGCAATAATGCTACTGGATGAGTGATCATTATCATCTAATTTCTTTGCATTTGTTTGCATTTGCTTCATTTTGAAATACAGTTCTTTATGGGCTTCATTCTTAGACCTTATCAAAGATACTCAGATCATGGAGGATTATGTAGCTCAGATTTTCTTTAACTGCGGTCACTATTAAAAAGACCAGTTTACTAATATATTCAAATTTTATACAACAAAGGTTGTCCTAAAGACCTTGAGAGATTGTCCAAGGCTTGTTTAACATTGTAAACAACAAATATATGCAAGTTGGATTCCAATCATTGAAATGTATTCATTAAAAACAGGCTGATGGAATAATTCGTTACTAGGCCCCCCACGGAAAAAAAAATTCATAAAATTGACTACATGAGTGAAATAGTCTATTGTGCAGATTTGATGGGTTATGTTATATGAATCACACGATAATGTTGTGAACAGTGGTTTCATTTGAAATCTCCTTCAAGAGAATGTTCAAATGTTGACAGGTACGCCGACAATAGTCAATTGACCATCATCTGGTTCTCCTTACCGTTGCCATGGCTAGACGTCCCCTTAGCGATATAGAATCCAAACGGCCCACTAGGAGGCTTGACGAGCTCTATGACTTGTGTTCCGTCGGCTTTGATGGAAATCAGACGACCTATCTTCCGACCATGTGTTGGTGACGTGACGTCAGTGTCTTCTGTGCTCCTCTGGGGTCTTGAGACCCCGCCCCCGACGCCTTGCTGCTGGGTGTGGTCTCCAGTCCTATCACACTGGCAGATCGCCTAAGCAAATTAGATGAAAAGTTTGATATAATCAGTACCTATGTAGTCTTTACTTTACTGGAGACACTTATGCATCCTTGTCAGGTTTTAATTATTATTGCATAGTTTTATCATGTTAAATACCCTATGTATATGTATACTTCATTGAAACTTAAAGATACAAGTTTAGAGTGATTGCAGTTTACAAAACGTGAGCTACATAATCCTCCATGCTCTAAATGCATTTGATAAGGTCTAAAAATGAGGCACTTAAAATTTTTCCTTCAAAATACATGTAATTATTTAGTGTTTAAAAAAAAAGAAAATCTATGAGTATTCAGTTTGATCGGATACACCTGTCCATTTTCTCCCATAGACTACCATGTTATAAATCAAGACTACTTTGTAGTCCACCTCAGTAATAAGTCACACATGATGTATATTCATGCATACCTTGCCAGTGGCAGCATAAAATAAACAATGTCAATATCACTAGTAGCATGGAAACCTGTTGTGTGGCTCTCTATGGGGCTTATTTTTATCGTCCCCGGATAAAAATAAGATACTCCTATGTTTATGCTTGATTCTCCTTAAGTAAACAAATTACAGACAAATCCTCCCAGGTGGGAGATCCACTCCTGCTAGTGTATAGTTGGTATATATTTCAACTCATTTGGTTCTTGAGGCATTTTCAAGTGTTCCTAATCATGTCACTGACCTTTAAGTATATGGTGAAAATTAATGTTGTTTCCTCCTATTGGATTCTTTGACAAACCTAGGCTACACATTGAATGAATGCCCTCACAATTACATGCTCTAAATTACTTTCATTCTTTTTAAAAGACATGTGAGGGCCTTGACATTTTTGCCATGAGTGATACACTGTACATAGTTGATATCTGCTCTGTGATTATTTAAGAAACACAACAATTTTTGGTAGATTTGATGGTGTTTTTTTATGTCAGGAGTGATAATACCATACTTTTGTAACTAGGACAGACAAAAATTTTGTCACATCAAACCCCCCCAACCCCCAAAAAAAAAAAATAAATAATAATAATCATCATAATCATAATAAAATAAAGATATAAAAAATTCATGTCCTTGTATTTTTCCTTTTACAGCAAATAATGTACTGGGACTACTTCCAAAAGTCAAAATATCAAGGTAACTCATTTCAATCATTTTCAAGTCACAGCTGGAACCAAGACAAAATGTGCCTCCTAAACCAGACATGCTGACGTTTTTCATTGCCACTGCTGTTACAATGACCACATGTTTTCCGGAATCATTTACCGGTTGTCCTTTCTTCTTTTAAAGAAAATTAGAATAATGGCCCACTGTTAGTGGCCACAGATTGTTGATAAGATTTCATGGTAGCCAAAGAAGAATGTACCCTTATCAATCATTATTATTATCTAAAAAATGCATCACTTTTGCCAATAGTTAGATTTTTCTAGCATGCATGCAGGGGTAGGGGATATGTTTAAGGGTGGGGTAGGGGACAGGGGCAGGGGTGGGGATATGTTTAAGGGTGGGTTAGGGTACAGGGGTAGAAGTAGGGGTAGGGTTGGGGATGAGGGCAGGGTCGTAGCAAAATGACATCTTAATATCTTTTCCTCTTCTCCAGACAGTTGTATGAGAACAATTCTCCAGTATAGCGTTACATTAGCATTTTAATAACTGTCTCCATGTACGGAAAGAATTTGTTATAAACTCTTAGAATAGTTTTGTGAAAATGATACAGTAGACACAACTATCTCTGTTAATACAAGTTGGAAATCATCCTACATTAAAGAAAGCATGGATCATCAATAGCAAAACTTGTGAAAGGTTTCAAAGAATGGCAACATTAATCTAAATCTTGTATCCAAACTTTGTCTTCAAATCTGGATCAAGAAATACTCCATGAATAAATACTAAATTGATCAATAAATCAATCCATACATACATACATACATATATACATATATACATACGTACATACATACATACATACATACATACATATGTACATATGTACATACATATATAACTAACACACTTGGAAATTTGGAAAATGAAACAGAAAACAGATCAACAGTAAACCTACGCCTGTAATATCAGAACTTTTACAACTTGTATGTACAGCCATGTGTCCTTTACAAGTTTGTTAAACCTATCATAAAATGTATGGACGGCACCCAAACTGAATTACAACAAACACCAACCTATGTACTTATCGCACAATTTGAAATTTTATGAAGGGAATATATTTATGACTCATCGCTCAGAGTGCATTCAAACTGCAATATGATTCAGCTATTGTTTGTTTGCAGTTTGCATAACAAGGAGCTTATCTTTTCAAGAATTTAAATTAGTGAACAGCTGTACATTAACATTTGTGCCTACACATGCACCTTGCTTGGCTGGTCTTCACACCACACACAAAACTTGTCTATTTTTTTCAGTACATTGAAAGGTAATACAATTCAGAGATTCACCCTGTCAAAAACTCATGACGCAATCTGTTTGGTAACAGATGTGCCATTATCTATGTTTCCATTTGGCTGAAGAGACTTTTGAAGGGTTCATAAATGTTTCATGCAACGATTCCCATAATACCCCCTTACATGCTGGAAGTGCTCTAATAGGCCAATTCTGGCTAGCATTAAAAGAGTACGAGTCAAGACTCCCAATCCACAACATAATAATATATAGCCACAAAAAAGGTAAGATTAAATAAATAAATAAATAAATAAATAAATAAAAAAATAAATCAATCAATCAATCAATCAATCAATCAATCAATCAATCAATCAATCAATCAATCAATAATCAATAAGCAATAATAATAATAATACAGAAATTAATTATATCCCTGTCACTTTGCACTACCTGATGGCATTTATGAATAAATTTACAACAATGCAGAATTTTTTATTATATTTTTAACCCATTAAAGACATTTTCATTTCAATATAATACTTATTCCCATAGACTACAGCCTGTGATATCTCATACTTAGTCCTAAACAGGTTGAGTTATAAAATGGGACCATGAACGTGTTTCAGTTTCATATATTCACATGAAGAGTGCGGGAATAAATTGCAGTATTTGTTTTCACAATGGTTTCTCAAACAGGACAAATCACTTCTTGAAACACTTGTGAAATGGTACACTCTCCGTGAAATAAAAATGGGACCTTTGACCAAGATATGTCTGGATATGCTGAAGTGAAACATACATGAATAGAATCTCCCCATATCCACATGTGTGTGACCTACATAATGTTGATAAACATGTCATACATCTACCATGCTGGAATGCAAAACAGGTGTAGACACTAACTTTTAATTAATGATTAACTTATGTTTACTTCTGTCAGGAAGAAACAAGGTGGAAATTGACACTGCTGTTATTTAAGCCAGGTGCAAAACTCAATTCTACTTGTCAACAAGACTAATGCAATGTCATAGAAGTGAGGCAGTCAATTGCAATGAAAGTAAATTCCAGCACATTTACGTGCGAGCAACCTTTGGATTGAAAACTTGACAATTTAATTTAACTTTCATCCAAGAGTACAGTGACCGACAGCCATTAACCTTTGATCCTACAATCTAAATAAAATAATGCACTTTTTCTTATACATTACATTTTCCAAAGTTTGATTTAAGTTCTGTCACCCTTTCTTGTGCTATTGTATTAGTGACCACAAATTTCATGTTCAGTGACCTATGACTGATGAAATTGATATATTCAAATCAAGTGTTTGGCATGGGTTGTGATTTGAAGTGTTTATATTTGTTGGTGACATAATGTTAAGTTAGCTCATTTGACTATATTAATCAGTGCAATTGAATCCCATTTAAGATAAGCATGCCATATCTCATTTTTTTTACAAATATAATTACTGAAATATGTATCACAATGTATCATACAAAAAAAAGTCAAAAGCTCTTACCCATGGGAGGGAACCCCACCCTCCCCAACACACACACATACACACACACACACACACACACACACACACACTCCTACATCACTCAAACCTCTCTACATTATTAGCCAATGTTTGCCAGTCCCTGACATATCATTAAATGAAGAACAAAAATGTCATTGGTATAGTACACTGGAGCTGACATTTACTCACTCTTTAGATCAGAAAACAAATAATACCTAAAAAGGTTAATTACTATACAAATTTGTTCAGTGCACTCAAAAATTTTACATTTCCATCTTAATATTGGTTGATTAATGCTCGTCTAATGACTGTAATGATCCTACCTTTGGAGAATACTCCATCTCCCACGATAGAACCCTGAATAATCTCCCTTGTCCTGTCTTCTTCAGCATCCTCGTCAAAGACTGTTCAGGCAACGAGATGTTCGCAGGGCTGTCAAGACGTAAAAAAGGGATAAAAACAAGAACTTTTAATTTTGGGAGGAAATAATCAACAAAACAGAGCAAGATGTCAGCCATGGATTTTGTAAAGGTTGGATTTATAACTAACTTTTTGAAAGAACTGTATGATGAAGTATTGAAATGTGCTGCTAGTGGGGCCTGGGAATTTAAGCAATAGCTAATACTGACAAAAACTGAAATACTGGGACAAGTTCAAATTATCATCAGTACTACCATATCAGTAGCAGTAGAAGTAATAGAAGAGTAGTAGGAAATAGCTCGAGTAGTAGTAGAAATAGTAGTAGTAGTAGTAGTAGTAGTAGTAGTAGTAGTAGTAGTAGTAGTAGAAGTAGTAGTAAAAGAATGTAGAAGTAGTAGTAGTAATAGTATGGTAGTTGCAACAGCATCATAGTAACAAGTAGTACAGTATTAGAAGTAGTAATAGTAGCAGCAGCAGCAGTAACTGTAGCAGTAGAATTAGTGGTAATACAAGTAGTAGATATACTAAACGTAGTAGTAGATACATGTATACTAAAAGTAAAAGTAGTATATGTAGTAGTACCAAGTAGTAATAAATTAAAGTAGTGTGGTGCTGGTACTAATAGTAGTAGTAGTGCTACTACTACTACTACTACTACTACTACTACTACTATTATTACTACTACTACTACTACTACTACTACTACTACTACTACTACTACTTCTACTAGTAGTAGTAGTAGTACTAGTAGCAGTCATAATCGTAAGTAATAAACATAGAAGTGATACATAAAGTACAAGCAGTTGTTGAAGAAACTGTAGTGGACCTACTGTAGAGTGTAGAATCTTGATCTGAATACAAAAATGACTGATATTACACAAAACAAAACCTTATACCAGAAATTATACCTCAAAAGCACATGGTAAGCTGCTATAACACTTGGTATAAGATCAATTTTCCACTCAAGTAGCATTTAAGAAAACTACTGCAGCGAAATTCTGAACCAAATGTCGAAGGTACAAAGTCACTGCCATCAAAGCAAACATACCGGATTGTCTCTGTGACTGTGTAAGATAGAAATCGTGGAAGCCCGTCTTCTTCCCTCTTTAGGCCTGTACATGGTGGCCCACCAAAACACATATACCACCAAGACCAGACCAACATATATCCAAACGGTTCCGATCAATTCTGAAGACACTGGTATTTTAATCTTCGCCCAAGCAATTCAAATTGTCTCAATCAATACACAGGGAGCGAACCAGGAAATGAAATAACATGAAATGCAAATAAAGAAATGGTGTAAGACAAGTGTGTACATCTCTACAACACGGGGCAAAGGCCTTCGTTCGAAGATAAAATTGATACATGGGTGACATGAAATAGTCCTATAATATGTTTGATGTCTTTATTATCTCGTTTTTTGTTTGTTTTCGGGTGGGAGAGGGTAACTTTAGACTTACATGCCTGTTCAGCTGTAGTTTTTAACCCATGCAATTCCAACTGTCCTATGTTAGGCTTCTTGCAGTATGTGTGTGTGTATAACATAGCACACATTGTTTTATAAACTTGGCATAATGGATCAAAATAGTAATATGTCTGTGTTGGATTTAGTTAGATCAATAGTGGTGTTTGTTTTTACTTTATTATTGAATGTTTCACTCCTTTGGTCTTTTGTTCAATGTTTTATGTGAAAATATGTGTATGTTGTACACATAGATGTATCTGCACCTGTGTGCGTGTGTGTGTGTATCATTGTATGTGTATAAAATAGCGATAAAAATAGCAGCCATAGAGAGCTACACAACAAGTTTCTTTCCCTATCATGAAGGATATTGACATTAGTTATTTTAGAATGATCCAACGTTTAACTACAAGATTATCACAGGAGAATCCTTACATAGTTTACTTGATTCTAGTATAGTTTCAGCCCAAGTTGAGGACTACCCCAATCATGTCATTTACCTTTAATGAGAAACAGAAGAGAGAAAGTGTGTGTGAGTATATGTGCGTGAGAAAGAGTATTATTTTGGACACACATCTAGAAAACATAGTGGTGCAAACTTATATTTTCAGTGATCAACACATGTCTGACTATTTTCTCTAATTAGGAGTATTCTTGCAAATAGAATTTATTAGTCATCTGTGCAAGTAGGCCATAGTTTTGTTGTGCAAATGTGAATCTTTTCAATCCTTTAAATAGGAATGAAGGTCACATGATGACAGCTTCACATCACAAACATCACTAAATAAACCATTCTAGACTAGTCATCACGGCAGCCAGCCAAACCAGCAAATATCTGGAAATGTTGTCAGAAAAGTGTCCTAATATAAAGTCGAATGTCCAACATTTGCTCCCGGCAACAATTGCTCCGACAATTTTTTTTTCATGCACTAACCCTAACCCTATTCTAAACTGGAAACTCAATGGCAACCCTAACCCTAACTCTTTGTTTTCTGAAATATTGTCACCGCAGAAATTACATAAGATCACCTCACCTCTCAACAGATGAATTGACACTGAAGACCTCTCACAGAACAATTATAGCAAAGTGACAGTGATTATGGGATGGAGTGGGGTGGAATTGGGATGGGTGAAAGTAGGTGTGGGTGCGGGTGGTGTAAGAATGGGTGGGGTGAGATAGGAGTGGGAATGAGGGTGGGTGGTGTGAGAGTGGTGGTGGGTGAGAATGGGGGTGGTGTGAGGTTGGGGTAAGTTGAGAGTGGGTGAGGTGAGAGTAGGAGTTGGGTATTACCGGTAAGCTAGGGTGGGGTGAAGGTGGGAAGGGATGCGAGTGAAGGTGCAGTGAGAAGTGGTGGGTGCAAGTGCAGGTAGATGAAGTTGGCTGGGGCTGTGAGTTAAGGTAGGATGGGATGAGAGTAGGGAACAGACTGCCAAAGAAGGTGAAGTGTGAGCTAGAGGGGGTGGGTGCAGGGTGAGAATGCATCCCGGGTGTAAGTGGGGTGCGGTGAGAGTGAAATTGGAATGAAGGTGGGATGAGATGAGAGTGAAGGTGAAGTGAGGGGAGTGAGTGCAAGTGGGGGTGGGATGGCACTCAGGGCACGTAAGAGAGTGGGGATGGTGAGAATGAGGTGGGGTAAAAGTTAGAGTAGAGTGAAAGTGGAGATGGGATGAGAATGAGGGAGGGTGAAAGTGGAGGTGGAGTGAAAGTGAAAGTGGGGTAAAGTGGAGATCAGTTGAGAAAAGAGAGGGAGTGAGAGTGGGGGTGGGGTGACAGTAGGGGTGGGATGACAGTAGGGGCAAGGTGACAGTAGGGTGGGGTGAAAGTGAAGGTGGGGTGAGAGCTGAGGTTGGGTGAGAACGAGGTTACGGTGTGATGGGGATGTGTGGGGAAAAGTGGGTGTGGAGGTACATGCAGAGCTGTGAAGGTGGCAATAGAGGTAAATACACACTTTTTTTAATTTCCAATATGCTGAAATCAGGAAATCATTTGATGCATACATTCTTCCCTCTCATGCCCAAAGTTACGAAATACTGGCTATGCTACCTTGAAGTTTACCTATGTCATCCCAAGATAGGCATCAATTCAGTGAAAGAGGAAACACTGATCACTCTAATATGTCCTGACAGATTATGTGACATATGTCCCGTTGTGTGACAACATTAACTCAGATTTTGTGATCAATTCTGAAGCTTTTCTTATTTCATGTGTTTTATTCCTGTTTTTAACTGTGACAAGGACAATTTCCTTTAAAAGTTGCAACGAAGGAAAAATATGTCAATCATACAGCAACTGACAGATTGAAAACATGACTACTGTTTTTTTTTAGAAACAAAAGTTTATGTTATCTCTAAGTACACAGTACATGTTGCAATATCTATTATTATACTTGGTAATTAACAAATTTGTGTTCTGTTTCCTTTTGTAGCATGTTCTGTTCTGTTTTGTTACTGTTGTTACAGGTTGTTGTTTTTGAATCTATGTACTCTTTGCTCTTATTATTATTATTTCTATTTTTTGCTTTGTGTATTAAGTGCACTACACCTAGGATACACTTTCAGAAAATCTGTCATAAAAAAAAACTCATTAGCTTTTCAAGTATAACATTGTTATACCAAACATCAGAAAAAAATTTAAAAACCTGGCAATTTTCTCAGTATCACATATTGTAATTTCTAAATGATCAATGAGCAGATATTGTGATGTATGTTATATACATGTATGACAAGCTTTTGGGGTCCCCTACATTTTCATCTATTAATTTCTTGAAAATGATTTCAAGCATGATTATTATGGCAATATACGTCAAAGAAAGCAATAGGCGAAATAAGCTAATTTCAATTTGTCACTGTAAACTACCGGTAACTAAACTCTGGCTTTGCCTCTAAGGACACCACATGTCACAAACACAAATGTCCACATATGTGCTCATGTGTTGCAATGCGTACACAGTGATCTCTGTTCTCCAACAGATACATTCATTCCTATAAGCAATTGGCATGTCAATCACAACATACTGTAGCACACAACAATTTTGAATAAGGTTGTCCATGTCTGAGTATGAAAACTGAAGCTATATGCCACTCTAGTCAAATCGTCATTTACAGTGTGTCTCAGAAATAATTGTGCAAGTCAAAAGTGCCTTCTTAGGTAATGAGGAAAACATTTTTGTGACGTCATACTTACGTCACCATCAAGGGCATAGTCTTAGCTTTTAAATGCCGTTTGTTTTGATCAGTTTGCTTGTTTTAATCCTGAGATATGTTCAGTTAACAACGAAAAGGTAAAATCACAAATGTGCCACTTTTACAGTCAATATAGCATCAGGCAATCTTCCCGTAAAAGTGACACAGTTGTGATTCCACCGTGTTGTTGTTTACAAGATATCTCGAGATCAAAACGAGAAAATTGAACAAAACAGACAGCATTTGAAAGCCAAGACTTTGACCTTGATGTTGACGTAATCATGTGTCACAGCAGTATTTTTTAACTGTCAAAGAGGGAGTTTTTCACTTGAACCGTTTTTTGAGATGTGCTGCAGTATGTCTCAAAAAATCATGCAAGTAAAAAGCACCCTCTTCGGCAATTCGAAAATACTCTGGTGACGTTATGCTTACATCACCGTCAAGGACAAAGTCTTAGCTTTCAAATGTCATTTGTTTTGTTCAATTTGCTTGTTTTAATCTCGAGATATGTTGTAAACAACAAAAGGGAGTAATCACAATTGTGTCACTTTTACTCGGACCTGTAGTAAAAGTGGCACAATTGTGATTTTATCCTTTCTTTTTTAAATTAACATATCTCAAGATTAAGACAAGCATATTAAACAAAACTAACGGTATTTGAAAGCTAGTACTATGCATGTGACGTTGACGTAAGCATCATGCCACAAGAGTATTTTCTAATTACCAAAGAGGGCGGTTTTCACTTGCACAATTTTTTTTGAGACACACTGTAATGTCAGACATTCAAATTGATCAATGGTATTGGGTGAAGAATGAAAGTTGCTCTTCCAAACTGGCAAATTGGTCAGCCTAGAACACTGACTCAAACTAATCCAACATCAAAGATCATAATCCCTAAGTTATCACCACCTAAAAATTATCACTCAGTTCTCAGCCAGAACAAATCCTTCTCTTTCTTGTTATGATGACCTACCTTTGGTTTTTCGAATGAGTAACTGTCCTTGTTTGATGTCGTTGACAACTTGTCCAGGCTTAGAGCTCTCCTCAGCTTTTTCTTCGTTTTCTGGACCTTCTCCGACAGCGACGTCCGCGACATGATGGACAGCTGGGAGCCACTGAGCTTCTTGTAACTTTCATAGTCACTGGGGAAGCAAAAAGAAGCAAATGGTGTTATGAAATGAGATGGAAGGTGCATTCACATTACCAATCTTTGCAAAGTTTGTCTTCTCGAAGACTTTGTGAAGTTTGGTTTATCTGTTCACACTGGGGTAAAACTTCGAGAAGATTTACTTCTCGTGAAACCTCTCGAAGATTTGTGCAAGTGCAAAAGCACACAATTGGCCGTGTAATCACGCGAAATCAAATGTACAGAAACTATAGTGTACTGTGCTCCACAGGAATTTCCAACGTCCTTTATACTCCATTATTTATTTTAATGAAAGTAACAAGCTCACAGAACAGATTGAATTATCTAACAGCTCAGTACACGTCTGGTATGCTAAATATGAGCCATGTACCAAAGTCATGTATACAACTGCAGATTCCCTGTATATTTTGTGTACAGCACGTATTTACATCCCCACACCAGAGAAGCGCAGAGGCTCATGGGATATATCTTCCCGAAGTTTCTGTTCACACTCAAAATGTTGCAGGAAGTTTCTCGATGTTCAGGAAATTTCCTGCAAAGTTGTGGAAAGTTTCGCGAGAAGTTTCGTAGGAAGGTTCGTGGTAAGTTTGTGTTCACATTACCAAACTTCGCGAAGTTTGCTGTAATTGTAAGTGTGAAACAGGGTAGGAATTAATTTTATTTTTATTCATGAATTTTGGGGGGCTATTTTTTCACTGCAAATCAGAATTTGAAGAATGCAATGAAAGATTGCAGATGTTTTAGCCGGTGCTTCATCCATAAAAGCAACCATTTAATTCATTTCTGTTTCAATGTCATAATAAAAAAAGTGAAATTTTTCATAGCAAATCTGAGGGCGATTCTGAAGGAAATGGTCGATCGCCCCAAAGAATTGGGTTTGGGGGATTTTAAGGGGCGATTTGGGCTTTGCCAAAGGCTAAATCGCCCGTGGCCCTGGGTTATTTCCTACGCTGGTGTGAAAGCACCTAGAGAGAAGCAAAATGGTTAGAACAGAAGAAATTTTGTTGATTTTTAGTAAAGACTGATTTGTTTTTGGACATCAGCCATAGCTGGGGAGCTCCAAGTGTGTAAAATACATGATTTACAATGGTACTTTCGAGTTGACAATCTTATCTGATATGTAATTTAATTAGTATCACAAGATAGTAAATCCCTGACTAAATTTCTATCAGAGTGTTTGGGATAAGAATTGGCAAATAAAATAGACTGGAATGTGTATTTCATGTTTATTTGAAATGAAGTACAGTAATGACCACATATCATCTCTTTAAAATTAGCTGATTATTATCAACAAGGGAAAAAAAAAACATTTATTTACCAGATGGCTCATCATATGTTCAGCATTGGTAATGTTCAACAGTTTGAAAATACATGTACAGCAGGTACCCCCAAAACAGTAAGCAACATACTGTGGAATACTGAAGATTAATTGGTTATTATTTTTGTAAAGTTCAAGGACGATGCAAGTCTGGTAATGCTTTAAATGACACTAATCACTCAAGTTTGTTTCAAATCTATGTGACAATGCAGCTACACATACAACTCACTTGACCGAGAATGTAAACAATATGTTTGGTTTAACTTCACCATGGATTTCAAAGTCTAAAACAAACATAAATTTTTAATTGTTTCTCTTGGATTGATCAGAAAAAAAAAATTCCTTTCAATTGATTTGATGGCTTCCCAATTGGAGTTATGATTTCTTTTGCATGCAGGACAGCAATATCACTTTCAAGTACCACTGAATGAACTTGAAATGATGTCCCCATCAAAGACAAAAAATCTAAAAAGAAAAAAGTAGGACACAAGCAAATGTCAAATATGAGGGATTACTATTTCTTTCAAGACTGAAGTACTCTCTTGGGTTTTATCAGACGGCTGGTTGGAATCTAAGATCTGTCCTCATGAATCAAATGAGAAAAACACAACAATCCCATCAGGCAAAACTATAAATGTAGAGAAGAAGCATATATCCAATT
>JZLH01S0011894.1:41735-79506 GCA_001188425.1 Eucidaris tribuloides
TATTTATTCATTAAAAGCAAGTTTAAGTTTTTGGGATTTTTAATTAATTTGGAGCTTTATCCCCAAAGTCATAAACCTGCAATAATAGAATTAATTGGAATGTCTTTAGGTTTTTTTTTTTATCATGGAAATTTATGAAAATGTCGGGGGACCCCGATTTTTGACATATTTTTACAATTAGTAGCATCCAAAAAGGTTTTAAGTCCGTAAAGGCTGTTCATGGTTAAGGTTGATATGAGTTACGTACCAGTTATAACGCTCATCTGAAGAGACAGGACTCTGCTCTTTCGATGAGTATAACTCGTAACGCCTTATTAACTTGTGGATGCTTATAAATGTAAAATTATGGTCAAAAAAATTTTCATAATTCTATAAAAAAAATTAGAGAATTTCGGCTGCGTTACAGCCGATGAGGGTGGCCTGCGCTAGCTGGCCAAAGTTGAAATGATTCCAGAATTTGTTGAAGCTCGCCTTTGGATCCTAATTTTACAGTTAAATAAAGTTATGAAATTTTAATTTCATAAACATTGTGTATTCGACTGCCCTAATTTGGTCCCCAAAAGTGCGTTCAAATACTATGTGAAAATTTCTTTCAATCTATGCCCATAAATACATATTCACCCACATTAATCAAATATCCAATAGAAAGCGTTTTCAAAAGTTATCGTGTTAAAAAGATTTAATTATGGGGTCCTCGGACTTTGACCTGGTTGACCCTTAAACCCCATAAATGAATGAGTTCAGGTCAAATTGTGTGAAAGTGTTATCTTATAAAACAACTTACTTTCACCCAAGTTACATCAATATCGATACGCCTATTCTTCGATGTTTATCGGGTAAAAACACTAAGTGTATAGAGCCTGCATTTGCCCTGTGCTTCAAACTGTTCAGCATCTTTAACCAAATCTGAAGAAATATTTGATTGTTTCATTTGGTACCTGTATAATAAATTACTTCAACCCATGTAACATCAAAAATCGGAACAAAACGCCTTCTTAAAGTTACAAACAAATCAGGGGTAATGAGCCAAAATAAGACTGTCTATCAAGGGGCCTCGTGCCTTGACCCTTGACTTAATCGAAATCATCGGTTTCATTGGTGCATTATACATCTTCAAGTCTCACGTTACATTCAAATTTGCGGCAAATGCCTTCTTAAGTTTATGTGGTTAAACGGCAGACAAAAAGCAGACATTTTTTAGGCCTGTGACTTGACCTTGAACCTTTCAAAAACACTCCCAAAAACTAAAATCAAGTTCATTGGTGATCAAATACATTATTCACCCAAAGTTACTCAAAAAATCGGACGGCCATTTCAACAAAGTGTATCAGGTACACGGGAGACGGCCAAATCAGACATATTTTAGGCCCACTGAACCTTTAACACTTTGACCTTTGCATCCCAAAAATGTAATCAGTTCGATTGATGTCATAATAATTACATACTTCACCCAAGTTACATCGAAAATCCAAACAGGGCCATTCACAAATTTATCGTGGTAAACAGAGCCAAAAGCCAGGACTATTTTAGCCCGGTGACCTTGACTTTGACTTTGACCCCCAAGAATCTAAATGCAAGTCAATTTTGCTTATAATACATACGTTCACCCAAAGTTACATCAAAAATCTGACAAAAAACCGTTCACCAAAGTTATTTGCGGTAACGAGGCCAAATCAGAATCATCTGTATATTGGCTCCGTGACTTTGGACCCTTGAAGTCAACCTCCAAAAAATGCTAAATAGTTCATTGTTGGCCGCCCTAGTAAGGCAATATGTGGGGTCTCTAGTGTACGGTGATAAAAGGTAAAACCGCGATCAGCGTTTCTTAAGTTATCGCCAGAGATACCATACATTGGTAACGGAGAAACTGGGTACAGGTTACGCTTATCTCATCACGGAACGGGGACGCGTAACGGCATATGTATGTTCAAAGTGAGTTTGATGCCTACGGACGCATGATTTATGACGGAAAGATGGGACGAACAAACCCGAAAAAAAAATGCCTCGGCGAAACTTCTCTTGCGGAGCATAAAAACTAAAGACATTCAGAATCTATTATTGCAAGGGTTATGACTTTGGGGCATAATAGCTTTCAAAGAAGAAAAAAATTCCCAAAACTAAACTTGGGCTTTAATAAATGATTAATATTTATTTTATTTTATTCATTATTTTAAGTAAGATAGGTATTTTGGAGTTTTTTTGTGTTTTGCTCAATTGTGGAGGTGATCACATGGTATCTATAACTGCTCGGCCAAGCATGTGTTGTAGTAGAATCTCCCCTTGCTATTTAACTTTTATTTAGTCCTAGCTTTTGCTTTGGGCGCAATTGGAATTTGTTAGGTTTACTGCGTAATAGAAAAACCTATACCATTTTAATTGTCACAGATGTTACCCAGACCTAAAAAATCAAATTTGTGTGTCAAACACTGGGAATACACTAAAATTAAATAGTCGCCAATGTTTCAGTTGTTCTTATGCGGTGAAGCAATCCATATATTTTGTATAAATCAGATTCATAATGTTAACAATAATTCCCGTACTTGCTCACGCAATTTAAAGTTTTGCTCCGTTCAGCAAACTGGATTTCTATTATGGTGGCGTGTTCTGCGCTATAAGGCTATTTTTTGACTTAGGGTATCGAAGTTCAATAGTATTCGATATTGATCGATACAAGTAGCGATTGTTGTTAATGATTCAAGATTACATTGGACAAGAGTGATTATCGATAGTGCAGATCTATAAATCTATCGATTGATAGGAATCAGTTGAGGTTTAATCTTTTTGGTACTATTACAAAAAAGTTGTTTGTTATTTTGTTATAATGTTGATTATTATTTTACTATTCAGCTTCATAATACTGATTAGATTAGAGAGATTAGATCATTTATGAGTTAGGTTGCTGTATAAACGAATTTTTAGGCGAACACAAGTTATAAAACATCTGTAGGCGCATGCAATTCCCCACAATGTACAGTTTCAGATGGGTATTGGGCGTCGTGGCGTCATGTGTTCCGGCAAGTAGGTTCCAACCAACGGATTTTTAAATTTGTGTAACTATTGATTTGAAGTTTACCAGCTACTAAAATGAAGCGCCTCGAAAAAATTGTATTTCAAAATGAATCTATTTAAGTGATATATCAATTTAGAAAGTGGGAAAATCATAAGTTGACCAGATTCATCTTTAGCCACATTTCCTGCATAGATGAATATGTATTTAGTGCCCTATTTCGTCGGTACGCCTGTGTTGTAACCCATACACGTTAATCGCGCATAGTCCATAAATAAACTCGACCTTTCGAAGTTTTATTAGTATTTCCTAGTTATGTAATAACTTCAATATGAGCAATGTGTAGAATCTTTCTATAACTTTTGATATTCATTAGTAGTATTCATGCAATGTAAGACACTTGAGTTCAAATTCGGAACAGGGAGGCCTTTGGTGTGACGTTATGGACCTGGGATTTTCAACGTCCAAAAAATCAATCAGTAAATTGTGCCTTACTACGAAAGATACTTATCCAAGTTACATCAAGAATCGGAAAAAGTATAATCAAGTTATTCACAAATAATGAGACTCCAAAATAGGAACATATTAAGCCCATGGGTTTGACTTTTGAATCTTTGACTCCAAAATCTAATCAGGTTTATTTAGAGTAGCTTCATAATACATACGTTTCACGCTGGAGAAATAAGCATTAAAATATTTGGACAGGCTCCGTTTCTCAGTTTATTCATGTAACGAGGCCAAATCAACATGTATTTTAAGGGCTCCGGGGAACCTTTGACCTTTTCAGCTCCAAAAATTTAATCAGTTATGGTGCTTATAATTAATACTTCACCCAAGTTTCATCACGAATCCCGACCAGCCGCTCTCAAAAGTTAATCGCGTGTTTCGGACAATGAAAAGTGGTTACGAAGCCAAATCAGGAAGATATCATTAAGGTGACCCAGTGAAACTTTGACTTTTTCGAAGCTCCCAACAGAATCTAATCAGTTCGATTGGTGGCCTATTAATACATACTTTCACCCAAGTTAGATACAAATCCGACAAGCACTTCAAGTTATCGCGAGTAACGAGGCCCAAATCAGACATAGTTAAGCCGTAACCTTTGACCCTGTTGATGTGTCACGCAGTTCAAAATCTTATCAGTTCATTGGTGGTCATACTAATACTTTGAGTTCCTAGTTTACATCAAAATCCGATTGCGGTTTCTCACAGTATCGCGAACGGTAACATGAGGCCATAGTCTATACATTATTTTAAAGGGCTTGCCGGTGGACCTCCTTATTGGGAACCTTTGGAATTTTTTTTCAGCCCAAAAATTATAATTTCAGCAATGTACATTTTGTTGCTCATTTAAGAAAGTTACTTACACCAATTTAACTGACAATTTGGATCGACCGCCGCTGTCAAGATCCCTATGATAATTTGATTAAGTCAGTGTTTATTTGTTCCATTCTGACCATTAAGCTATTAGCTCAGGATATCAAGTTTTGACATTTTTTTTAATGAAGCTCCCAATGTTAGCCTATCACTTTAAGAATACTCCAATATATGCGAGATTATTGAAGGACAGTTGAATTAGATGCGAAGATTTGGGTGCTTTTCAGGTATTGACCAGATCTATATAGATTACTGTGCAAAATTATTTGTATTGTTAAACTAACTAATTGTATTTGTCATTTTCAGTTTAATTAGTTTAAAGAAGGAATGATTTTAATGTGCATTAGGTTAAAATAACTTTCTTTTGACGGCCATGGACTTGGTCATGGTCCATATACATTGATTCTGCAAATCAGCAGATAAGATTTTTTTTTGTGTATCTTCAACGGCTACTAGAGTGTTCAGGTGGACCTGCGTGACAGGCAAACATTTTCAGTGTCGGTCTTGTTTATTGATTGTCAGTAAGTTTCATTTTTTTTGACTTAGCTCAGATCATTTCAATGAAACGTGCAATGTTGCAGAAAACACTGAGGTAGTATATCGTGCAGATCTCTTGAATCTAAGCGGAAATAATATCTTCTTAATAACAATGGCTCGTTACCGGAGCATCTATGGTTTGACCTTGACTTTCGTTAGGCTCGCAAAAATTCTAATTTCAACTTTATTGGCGGTCTCATTGTATGGTGACATACTGTGTGAGACGAATTGTTCATAGGGTAGTACTCTACATAGTAGGAGATATTAGCGAAACATTTCTTCTCATGTTTTTCTTATTTGATATTTACTTCACATAATAGAGATGTCTTACTCCTGGATAAATGTTCGGTCGTGAATTTACACTTGGTTGCAGAGATGGCCTACGGTCTTCATTCATATCAGATATATTCAGTAGGCAGACCTACTATTTTTTTTCTTGATAATGATAAAACCATGTACCTATTCTTCATGAGGGGAAATGGTTTGGAAGGAATTATCTCGCTTTATCTCAAAGATTTTGACCGTTATACTCTTTCACAACTATTTAAAATATTATGGTAGATACGTGTCTCAAATCATAGAAGTTGATTCATATGTACATTGATCACGACTCCATTATAGATATTTTTACAGACAGTGTGTCGTATATTTGTATTGATTGTCATGTTAACCTGATTTGCTTGATGGGAACCGGGATGCGGCCCTGCTACCAAGTCTAATGGGGATTTAAGAATCTCGTAACGGCAACGGTTATAGAGTATAACAATTTCTAAATTTATTCAGACCAACATAGTACAGTATTACTGCTGGGTAAATTTATCAAAATTTGTTTGCCTTTGAGATTGAGTGTTTTTAGCGGTTTGAAAATCAAAGACAACAATGAATAGGTCCTGAAATTTATGTATCGTTCGTCTTTATTTCCATAGAAAGTTTTCCATGCAGAGTATTATTTGACTATTTTGAGCAGAATACGAACACCTGAACTCTGTTTTAAAGAATCTATTTCGCTACACTTACTGTTGAGATGGAGAATAAATGTATCAATTATGTTAACAAATCAAACAAGATCTTGCCAATCCCATTTCACTTAAGACCATGTTAGCATTAACTAAGTGACCCTCCTATGGATGTTGATGAGCATGAGTGATAATGATATTTATAATATTTTTGTGTTCTCATTTTCGTGTCAGGCTAACTCAAGTTCATATGATCTGCTTTTGCGTCTCGATAACTCTAACCTTTCGCATTTGTATCACGATCCTCAGCTAGCTATAGCATGAAAGACAAATTCTAACACATCACATTGTTGACCGGTCTGCTTGGCTGTATCCTCACTTACTAAGTGCTATTAAGAAAGTAGCCTCATAAATGATTCTGATAACGTGGTGCAGCTGGGTCTCTCGCCGATTCTGTGAATGCATTTTCTGCAATAACACTCGTTTTCACGTAAAGCAAAATGAGGCGATTTGTAATGTTACAGGTAAAAAAACCAAGCAGCGACAATCTACATATGTTTTCTTAGACGGGCAAGAAATTATAGTTGACCTCTATATTCGGTTTTTATTCCTATGAGTTTGACGGAGGTCAGGCAGTTGCAGTGTTGTATTTGTTGACTAAGGATAGTTTTACTGTAAATTCATTTATTCTATTAAATTTATTATTATTCATGTTGACAAGACTTACAGTGTAGGTTAGTTCACTGTTTATGTCCCATGCTACATTTTTGTAGTATCATCGGATGATAGTGTGTGACTGTGGGTTCATTATGGCATGGTGGGATTTAACGCTTGCATATTTTCTTTGCGATTGGGCTGACTTTCGATTAGCGACTACAATGTAGATCACATAACTCCTCTGTAATGGATATGATATGCCTAGGTTATAAACAAGACTTCACGCTAGATTATCTACTTTGCTTATCTGCAACTTATCTGCCGAATTTATAAATTTTGGAGTGACAACTGTCGGTTAAAAACAATAGCAATAACTTTACTGTTGGTGAATATAAACTATCATACGGTCAATTTTGGGAAAAAGTTAATCTTTATAATTCATTATGGGGCTGCCCAACTCTAAGCCAAAATAAACAAAAAAAAAATGTTGGGCGGCTTGAAACTAAGTTCTTTGCTGCTCGAGGAATTTTAAGAGAACCTTCATTAATGGCCACGCAAGGCTGTAAATCAGATCAAATAATTTGTTATTGATGATTAAGGACACTGATATAAATAACACAGAATTATTATCAGGACTGCAGATAGTAATGCTAACTTTTTTTGTTAATCAGTGTTGTAGTAAACCTGGCATGATCTTTTTCACAGAAATAAGATTGAACAAAACAATTTATGAAAAAATCAATTAAGATCGTTGAATCGTAGAGTTGTTGGCGAATTTGATAGTCGACAGTGTGTCTTATGAAATTTGACTGATTTATTCTGTTAATTTAATAACATTAATTGATGGTGATATTACATAATGATAATAATAAATAATAACATAATACTAATAAATATAGATATAATATAATGATAATAATAATTAATAATAATATAAATAATAATAATAATAATAATAATAAGAATAATAATAATATATAATGATAATAATGATAATAATGTTCTACATGATAAATTTAATAATGATTGATAATGATCAATAATAATTGATTATAATAATAATAATTACAAGTAATAATGATAAGTTGAAAAAAGTAGTGTAGGTGCCTTTTTAAAATAGCATGATTGAAGGGCTTAGCAGTTACAATTGCAACAAGAATTATTGAAGAATGCATTATTCAGTCTACTTACATTTGGATCAGCGTATACTCTGGAATCAAATCTAAACTAATAGACAAGTTTTTTAACTTTGTGGAGCAGAGAGGTATGAAGAAGTTTTTTAAAGAATGTGTAAGAACTATGATCTGTCATTTAAAAAAGTATGTTTTGGGTTACTTAAGGTTCAAAATCATTTGGCATCATTCATTAGATTGATTAATTATATATGCCCTACAATCTTTGTCATGATTACCAAAGCTAAAGCCACTAGAAAGGAATTAGGCCACTTGTAGTTTGTTATTCCATGCAGTGTATCTAAGGATACGGTTACTTGCTTCTATATAACTTTGTTACAGTACTCGTTAAAGTTGAGGGTTTTGCAGCCCTGCTGGAACCAGGTTTCACTGTCCTATTTCTTTCCCAGCTTACGAACATGAAGTTACCTAAAGGGGTCACAGTATCTCCGAAACTTTTATAATCACTGCACTCCATTCAAGGTATGTTGGTGATCAAGGTCTGTTCAGGGAAGGGCTAAGATAGTAATAATGTGAACACATGCACTTCCATTTTGAAGGCTGAGGGGTCTTTGTAAAAATCCAAAGCGGGGGGCGGGAGGGTCAGTGGACAAAGTTCATGCTGTTTGCCACTACATGCGAATATGAATGTTGATTAGTCTGTTAAGTGATTGTTCTGATGTTTGATTTTTGGAGTTCACTTCATTTTTGAATGAGAGATGTGGCATTTCCCGGATGGGGATGCCTTTTCCTGTTTTATTCCATTCCCAGTCCCTCCCAGGTCCCACTTCGCTGCCAGTGACTGCCAATGGAGCAGTCTGATACCAATGTGGCAATGCCTGAAAAAGTACCCTCAGTGGTCATTGATGCATGGTGATTGTTGTATCTGAGATGGCTGCTCCAAGTTCGGCCAGTAGTCTTCTTTAAACTGTAGATTGTATTAACTTATATGAGTGACATATATGGACAAAGAGAGGGAAGCCAATGAGTTTTGATTTATACTTGTATCCAATGTGAGTCCGTGACCTTTGGAAGTAAAGTAGATATGTCTCAAACTGGAAGTGCATTGTGAAAAAGAATAGATCTTTTTCCTGGTATTGCAGACTATCGAGGGGGCTGGTGTACTGCCATGGGCCCGCTGTTATGTAAATGACTCGCTGAGTTATGAATGGATAATATTTGTACAGGCGCTTCTGTGTATATACTGACATGTAAGTGGTAACGAATCGTGTTACACAAAATGTGGAAAATCTGTGAATGTTCACTTTAGCATTATGATACTTAATTACAAATTCCATTAATATGGTTTAATATAGGGGTTGATGCTGGGATAGTAGATCATGGGTAATGATGTTAATGAAAGATTTGCCTTGATGTCACATGCTGGTGATGGACTGACATAATCATGGAACCTTGATAAATGAAGCCAGGGCGGTGTAATGAGGTGCGTCTAACTACCGAAAACTTTGCAAAGGTTTAATTCCGATATTCACTTTCGCACGATATGTTTTGCACTGTAGGTGCAAACTTCCCGAAATTATAATGCGAAACTTCCCGTGAAAAATCCTGCTCATGGGGTATTTATTTTCTTCGGACACCGCGAAATTGTCACGCGATTTTACGAGTGTAGACGCAAACGTTCGTTGCGAATGTTTCGTGGGGCTGCAGTTGCCCATTGGACATTTCAGGTTTGAAAACGGGCTGTATGAAGCAGAGTGGTTAGATCGCATCATGTGAACTCCTATGGTATGTGCTTTATGTATTAGATAATAAAATGTATATATATTTTTGTGTTGTTTCTGACATTGTTGTTTTTGAGTGTGAACAGTTTTATTACTTGAATGTGTTGCGGTATGTAGGAAATCTATGTAAAAGGTTTCAATCAATGTTTAACAAATGATTAAGATTATTGACTTAAAGCTGACTGATGGACGTGGTTATAGAGTTTATAGACATTGCTTAGGCTCTGACTTTCCTTTGTGCGACTTCATATGTGTGGCTACCATTATTAGAGTTAAAGCCTTGAGGTTTGCTCTATTTGAGCTTTTCTCTGTATTGATTTCTCATATGTGATGAGGGCTGGTGTATGCGGTGTTGAATGTTCGCCATTTTTGCCAAATTCTAAGCGTCATCTTTACAACATACTATGTGGTTGATCAATCAACTGGACTATCTCCTCTTTATGTGTATTTGTCATAATGTGTAAAGATTGAATGAATATGTCTAGTCTTATGTTTTCTTCACAATGAGTGCATCGCTGCACAGCTCTCTCTCCTGCGAAGACTTGTCACTATGTGTTTACTCTTTTTTAACAGCCACGGAATACCATGTGCGCATTGAACGGACTTAATTTTGGTGCGAGTGAGATGTGTAGTCCTCTGCGGAAATCGCAATGCTAAGGTGGCGTTATGATGGCTGTTGAGTGTGGAATGATAGGATAGACGATGAAGTTTTCTACAATAATTTTCTTGTCGATTCTTTGTTCATAACCAACTTTTCAACACAGCAAATTTGAACTTCGTGCGATAGTGTTAAACTTGTTAATGTAGATATTTGCACTAGAGAGTTGTGTAATGTACAACTATAAGAGAGTGAATTGGTGTTTATTTTCTGTGATGTTATGCCTGATGCATTCCACTGAATTAGGACAACATAGGTAGACCAATGATATAAGTAGAGTTTCTCATTAATCATTGAGGTGAAGTTTATTGTAAATAATTTGTTTACTTCTCCTCTGTTGATGGGAGTGGTGATTGTGAATTGCTGTTGTGCACGGTGTAGATTGTTCAATAGACTCTGTGAGTTGGTAGAGATTAATAATATTCAAAATTTACTTTTTTAAGGATGCGTGTTCATTTAGTGATGAGTTTTATTTTTTAGTGCATGATGAAGCGGTTCGATTTTGTGTATTTTGGGAAATTTATATAGCATGATCGATGGACCATAGATATCAGACAAGTTTTAATTTCATTAGGAGTTGTTTTTGCCTAGAAATATGTATTTTTTAGCCTCGATATAACACCTGAACTTCGGAGGAGTAGAATCAAGCATATTTCAAGCCCTATCGGGCAATTGCCATGTCATACAGTGTATTTTTTTTTAGTCATGCGAACACATTAACTAGAACACATCGCCAATGATGTGCTCGACTGCAAGAATGCTATAGCGCATATAATTTTTTGTCGTAGAATTATTAGCTTAATGATTGAAAAGTAACAGGGAGTATTTACTCTTGGCTGTTCATTATAATTTGGAAACTTTGTCTGCCAATTGGCAATTGTTCATCGACATTTATTTCGAAAAGGTATGTTCTTTAATTTGTTGCTTTGACTGTTATAGGTATGTTGTCAGTATCTATCTTCTATTATGTTTTGCTTATGTAGATAATATTTGTAGATTAGGTTTTCATATCGTAAGTTGTTATATTGGAAAGAGCTAGTGTATATAACAATTGACTTCATAAACGTGAGCGATGCTGCAGGTGATATTCTTTAATTTGTTATCGAGGTATATTCTTGTTGCTAGTTAGACTCTATGCTGATTAAATTATTTGTGGTGGAGAAGTGTTCAAGGTACTCTTAGTTCATTGTTGGTTTTCGCAGTGGAATGCTTGGTTCGGATTATTTTTTGATTTGATTAGACTTCATGTAATTACCTTTCCCACCAGACAGGAAAGTTTCAAATGTGATAGTTTGCAGCCTCAGAATTTTGCCCATGAAAGAGCTGGCAGAACATGGAACTTGTAATTTCCGTAACTGGTGATAAAGGTGGAGAGGAGAAGGCGCGAGAGCATAGAATACAGGTGCATGAATATGAGATAGGTATTGAAGACATGTTGAGTTATCTTAGATTTTTGGCTAACAGATAGATAGAGTGCGCAGTATTCAGCCTATATACAATTATTTAGAATCTGAAAGTTTAAGCTACGATTATCGTGAGTATGTGTTACTAATGGGCACAACATACTGAGAACTGGATTTTTGATGAGATGTCTTATGGTTTGTCTGTGCCGGTGATTGTCGATCCGCCGTTGATTGACGAGATATGGTAGTTGGATTCTGTTTGAATGCTGTTTGGTTAAGCTCTTTGTGGCGCCATGGATGTTCTGCGGAGAGTTTGAGATACGTGTAAGACAAGGCTTGCAAAGACATAAAATTAACACAAATTAACTAATTTTATAGGGCCTTGCTAAGTGTGAGTGGTCACACAATGTCCTTATTTAGGCTGTATTTATCAGCATATACTATGCTACCATAATTCTACATACTCTCATAGCCTCTTTATTTCTTAACTTATGCTGTTTAGTTGCTTGGTTTTGCTTCTCCCTTAAAACAGTTTTATGAACAAACCCTCTACATATATGTATCTTTTAACATACTTAGATTTTGTATATTCTATTTTTATTGTTCATTTTGTATTTGTAGATTTTACTTTATTGTTTCTTTGTTAAAGGTTCAGCCATTTTGCACTTGTAGTAAATATCTTGTGATTATAATGTGACGTGATATATATTTCCTTGTTTACCCTTCTCTGTTCCTAGCTCAGTGACAGTAGTGTCTCAGCAACGTCCACGCTTATGCAAATCTAGGGATTATGTGGAGGCTTCTTTATGATTGCTGTCTAACGGTGTGCAGCTAAGACCGACTGGGCAAAGGTGAGTCGGTGATACACGCGCAAAGCCAAAATTTTAACCAAAATGAAAATAGCTTGGTTTAATTAAATGGGTCAATCACGTCAAATCAGCAATGGGGGTGTATCCGCGACTCCTTGCATTGGTTTTTAAGAAGTGTCGCACAATGTTGCTTCCTCGATGTGACGGAATATTTCTGAGATATCTCTGGGCCGCCTGGATGAGTCTTAAACTCTTGTGGTTGCTAAGATATGAGCACACCTAGCATGTCACAATAGCACACTGGTGCTTGGACCATTGGCCGCTTTAGCTACAGTAGCCAAATATGTGATTTTGAGCTGCTGTAGCCCAGCAGTATGAGCGATAGCTCGCGAGTTGTTAAATCTGTGTACTGCGTGGTAGAAGTGGTGATTTTAACTTCATGGCGTTTCATGGTGACGAGCAGTTAGCTGTGATATATTTCTAACCTCAAGTGTTTTTGACTAGTCGAGCTAGTGTATCAGATTAATTCGAAGGGATCCTAACTCGACGCACGTGAGACATATATTGGACGGATCTATATGTGTGGTCTTATAGGATTAGCTGAAGTGTTTTTTGGGCTGTGGTTTGTGAGTGTGTCCCATCGGCGAATGGGAGGCGACAAAACTTATAAGATTGAACGACAAATAATGTCATAAGTTTACCCGAGCTCATCTCTCGGTCGCACTCTAGCAGAGAGATTTTGAACTCCTTTATTTCTTGTCTGCTAATTTGTAGTCTTTTCTTATAATCCTTCAGTGCCACTGCGCGCGGTTCAGATAGCAGACAGTGTAGTGTTTCACGACGCAGTGCAGCGTCGCTTCAGAAACTGAGGCGATTTATGGGGTTTGTGTTTTTAATTTCACAAAGTCCATGGTAACAAGAGTCGGAACGGTCTGTTTCACCCCTTGTCCACAAATTTCCTTCAGTATGCTTTACAATTTGTTGTGTATTGGGAGAATTTTAATATATATTTTCAAGGTCCAAGAAATTTTGCTACGAAATGTTTAATGGCCTATGATTAACACTGTAGAAAATGGCTGTAAAACACCTGCAAATGATAGTGCTGCGTTCTAGATGTGTCTTTGTTTTTCTACTTAGGGCACAGTCTAGAAGCTTAGCACTAGATTTGAGGTCTATGAAATTTAGATACATGGTAGCAAAACATCACATTCATCATCGACTTCTGGTAAAGAATAATTTTGGTCAATTTAGGGGGATGGGGGAAATAAAGAGACCAGGTCTTTGAACTAAGGACTATGAAATTGCAGGCATGTGAAAAAATGTGATGCTTTTGGATTTCAAGTTAATAGCCTTGTTCACAGACTGCTTTTTTATTTACCTATTCTTTCAACCAGATTTTTAAACCAAGCCTTTGTTTCAGCCAGAGTGTCATATGAACTGCGTGAGTTGCTACGATGTAGTCTAAATGTTCTGAGCTAAATCTGTTCTAAGCTTACAGGGACTGTTGCTCTATAGTAGAAAACAAAGACAGTTTTTAGAACGCAGGATATCAAAATTCAGGGTGTTCACAGCCGATTTTCGACTGTTTAATTAGGCCATTAAACATTTCGGCTAGCAAATTTCGTGTGGCTAACGCATTGAAATAGAGATAAAGGTCTAACAGTACACAAAATTGGAGTGAATGCTATAGGTGGTGACAAGGGGTGAAAATGACCTTGACTGGTTGATTTTGGAAAAACTCACAAAATAATTCTCGGCTTTGTGATCCCGAAAAACTCCAAACTTCTGGCGATCAGGTCGGCTTTTGTTGGCTCGGCTCAGAGATCAGGCGTAGATATTGCCGTTGATGGAAGGGAGAGAAGCCAACTAACTTCTGAACCACGATGACGAGTCTGTAAAGTCGCGCTAAAGTCTATTAATACCGTAGACGAGTCGTCAGCTGGAGGTTCAAGTGGCTACGACAGTCAACAAGAAATGATTTAAATCACTTCATCCAGATTTGACATGTAGAAAATAGACGAGATGTAAATCCCACTGAGACCGTGACTCAATGTGGGTTTTCCAGCATTCTTGGGGTATTTCGGTTGAATTCCCTCCCCTCTCACAAATGTCTAATGCACTGGCCTTCCTCTTCTCCTCTGTGAACCCAAATAGTAATCTCATGCACGATAGTAACTATAGGAAAGGTACACAGAGCATCCCTTAGCGAATGAATTTAAAGAAGCTTAGATAGGTAAAACTGAATCATTGTAAATACTAACTTTAAAGCCAAAATTAGAAGAAATATTTATTCCACATGACACAACTTTACTCATGTGGTATATTTCATTGCTGTTACACTTAATACACTATCAGTTATGAGTTAGCTATTATTCAAGATTCAAGATTAATTTATTGTAATGCAAAACAAAGCATAAAATTTGACATACAGTCTGATCATATATATATTACATAATTATTGTATATATGTTATTACTAATATCATTCTTCTTATTATTCTTGGTATTCTTGTTCCTTTTCATATTCTTATTCTCATTCCTATTGTTATTCATATTAATATCCTCACTAATTAACATTACTCCTTCATGTATTCATGTATCACTTTAAGATAGGTCAATGATGCAGATTTCAACAACCATATCGGCCACATGTATTCGGCAAAACCCAGTGCAACTTTATACTCTATCGTGTCCATGGATAATGATGCTAAGAATAACACAAGAAACACCTGTCAGGCTGTATGTTAGTATGTTATGACGTTGCATCCCAAAATATACCCTGAACTTATCACTGCATCACCTTTCTCAAATGCTATTTTAGATCAGGTTTGAAAATTAACCTCTTAAACTCTACTTCTGACTATAGTTTTTTATCTCAATTTATCACATTCATACAAATTTGTTTTAAATGAGTAGAAAAATTGACACACTCTCTCTGTATTATTACAATCAATCTCAATGTACCTTGCATGTTAATTGCAAGTGTAGAATTAAAAGGGTTAAAAGAAGCAGATTGTGAAATTTCCATGACAGCAATTCAGCTCAATGGGACTGAATAGTTTCCGCTATAACCTTTCAGTTTATAAAATTTCCAATCCCACCCAACTTATTTTCAGAAACAATACAATACAAGTGGCATGACTGTTAATTACGCAGATATGTTGTACCATACTTGTTCTTAATAGGCATGGAGGGTCTCGGGTAAGTCGCACAAGGTTATTCTCAGGTTTTTAGTGTGTATAAATAGCAGATTTCTGCGGTCACATGGCCGGTGGACTACTTCAAGTGCTGCGAGGGGGATATCATAATTACAAAGTTTTGGGCAAGGGGCGCAATGCTCCAGAAATCTGTCTTAATTTGATGCGACATTTGGTGTAATACCGCACTTCCTTTTTGGAAGTGGAGTACGCTTAATGAGATGATTAATGCGATGGGAGAGATGGGAAGCATCTAGTCATTCCATTGTGAATTTGCGATTTTAATTGCAGAGTATGAAGACATCTTTGGCTAAGTTTCAACTATTTACTTATCGAGATATATGTTTTGCAACTGATTCAGGGGGTTGAGGTGGCCATGCCCCACCCTCTTTTGATGGTAAGGAAAGCAAAACAACAACAAAAGATGAAAAAAAGATGAAAAAAAGACAAAACTATGATGCTTGTCACCAGCTACAAGTTTGGATTTGATGATCTGAGGGATGCTTTATCTATTTATTTATTTATTTATTCATTTATTCATTTATTCATTTATTTATTCATTTATTCATTTATTCATTTATTTATCTATTCATTTATCCATTCATTTATTTCTTTATATTTTTATTCATTTCAATATTTATTAATTTATTTTATATTTATTTATTTGCTTATTTATTTATTTATTTATTTATTCATTTATTCATTCATTCATTTTTTTTTATATATTTATTTATTTACATATTCTTTAATTCATTTTATATTTATTCATTCATTCATTTCTTTTAATATATCTTATTGTGTATTTATTTATTTATTCATTTATCTATTTATTTATTTACTTATTTATTTATTAACTTATCTATGTGTATTCATTTATGTACTTAGGTATTCATTTGGTAGTTTTTTTTTCTTTTTTGCTGAAATTTTTGGGGCACCATGAGACACTGTGGTGCATTGTCTAAGGCACCTCCACCTGTACCTATTTTATCAACTTTTGTTTTTTGGAAAAAATGGGTATTTGTTGTTACTGGATATAACCCTTATGATTTATCTTCAAAATATGGGACGATTTCACCAGCCAACCATTTGAAACAACAGAGAATTTTTTAGGCATTCATCAAAAATTGCTATCATATTTATACCAAAGGGTTAGTAATTCTGTCATTAAAGGTGGGTCCCTTTGTCCTAGGGGAACTTGTAACAACACTACAAATGAGGATATTTCTGCAGCTATTTTTGACACAGGAAGGGGCTCCGTTTTGACAGTGGGAAAGATTGCCTTTGACAGATGAGTGCTATTTTGACTAAAATAAAATTTCTGTAAACAAAATATCTACTTTTCACAACAGACGACCTGTTTAAGATAAAGGGAACATATGCTTACAGACAGCCATTTTTTGTTATGCCACCCAAAGGACAATATTCTAGACATCAAACCTGATTCATCAATTTTAATTATCTGGTAATTATTATACTTTCTTGGTATCCTAACACATTCTGATTTATTTATATAAAGCATGTAAAACAGAGTTTTTTTTTCACAAGTCTAGTCCTGGGAAACTGAAGCACAATTAAAAATTCCTACGAATGACAAGAATCAAAGCTTAACCCCCCCCCCCCAAAAAAAAGGAAAGAAACTCTTACAGACAAATGTCTAATACTCAATACAGATGTATTCCATGAACAATTTCAAGTACTAAATATAACCCTTATGATTTATCTTCAAAATATGTGGTAATTTCACTAACCAACCATTTAAATCTACAGAGAATTTTTCAGGCATTCATCAAGAAATAACTATCATATCCAAAAGTGTTGATAATTTCGTCAGTCCATTGTGACAACACACACATTTCTGCAGCTATTTTTGACAGAAGAAGGGGCTCCGTTTTGACAGTGGGAAAGATTATCTTTGACAGCTGAGTGCTATTTTGACCAAAATAGAATTTCTATAAACAAAAGATCTACTTTTCACAACAGACAACCTGTTTGGATAAAGGGGACACATGCGTACAGACAGCCATTTTTGTTATGCCACCCAGAGAAAAATATTCTAGACATCAAACCCCGATTCATCAATTTCAATAATCTGGTTTATTATATTTTTCTTGGTATCATAACGTATTCTGATATATTTATATAAAGCACGTAAAACATTTTTTTTTTCACAAGTCTAGTCCTGGGAAACGGAAGCACAATTAAAAATTTGAATTCCTACGAGTGACAAAGAATCAAAGCTACCAAAAAAAAAAAAAAGAAGAAAGAAACACTAACAGACAAATGTCTAATACTCAATGTATTCCATGAACAATTTCAAGTACAGTTACACTCAGAATTGAAGTCTTCCCTGACAAATTTTGTGTACATATTTTTTTTTTTTTTGTTTATTTGGGGCAATTTCTCATGACAGATTGTAACAAGAGCTTCTTTTTTTTTTCATTCAGAGGACAATTTAAGACAAATGTAGGACAAGTAGGGGCTGTTTGAGGAAAATATAGAGCCATTTTTAATGGGAACATTTTGACAAGTGTGGACATCCTCTAAGAGAAGTCTGTTATTTCTGTCAAAGGCTGCAAAAGGATAATAATACGATGAGATTTTTTGTTCAGCTTTAACACTAATAAGGCTGGGCTTTTCAGTTTCACTATATCTGAGGGTAGGGGCAAATTCTACTTATTGCAGACATATCACACAAAATGTCTTGGGCACAATCCACACCCTCCCTCCCCTCCCCCCCCCCCCAGTCTGAATTGGGTTTAATACAGTAACAATTTTTTTTTATCATTATTATTTCTGTGCCTCTTGGAGTAAAGGAATAGGTTTGTTCTTTTTTAGAATTTTAATATCACTTAAATGTCACTAATTTCCCAAATAAGGGAAATGGGATATTGCATCACTCCAACAGATATAAATCGCTCATACCTCCCATCATGTTCTCTCTACTTAATCACAAACATCTGCGAGCATCAGCCCAAAAATGAATCAAACTTTCCTCTTGGCATCAAAACCCTGCACCCAAACATAGTCTACACTAAACATGTGATGATTAAACATGTCATCCGAAAGTCCTCTATCAAAGGACCTTGGAAGACTTTAATTGTCTTCTGTGGTTGATGCTATTATTAGCAGGGAAATTATTCCAGGAACACGCAGAGCCACAGCGAAGTTGAACAAGGATGCCACGTGAAAGCAGATGAGTAAACCAAAATAAAATCAAACCCAAATTGTTTAAAGGTCCAGTATCAAAGTAGAATGGAAGAGTACCAATACCCCTTTTTAAGATAAACATGGGGCACTGATATTTCCAACAATGCAATGTAAAGCACCATGTTTGTTTGGTTAAAATATAGCATTCAGTATCCTTTTGCTGTCTGTACACCAAAGCACTGCAACAATATGCGAGGTGTGACAAAAAAGAAACAAGACTGTGACAGCCAAACCAATGATGCAATGTCTATCGACCCACCGCCCATGTCACTGCGTCGCTCAACATCTCATCAACATTCTGCTATAATATTGTTCACCTTTTGTGCCCCTTCCTCGGGCTGTTGAGAGGCATGCACCCACTTTGCCCCGTCAAGATACTAGAAGTGGCACAAACAAGAGCAAGGAATCAATTTGAAGTTCCTGGGTCAGTTTGGCAGGGGCTGAGCTGGTGTCTCTAGCTTCTGCGACATTGCATTTTCCATTGGGCCCCCACCCAACTGAACCAGGAACTTCAGATTGATTCCTCGCTCCATGTTTGTGCCACCCCTAGTATTGTGACAAGGTGTTAGTTGGGGCGTGCCGCTTAACAGCCCGAGGATGGGTCACAGAGTGAGACAGGTGAACAACATTATAGCAGAATGTTGATGAAATGTTAGGCAACAAGGTGACATGGGCAGTGGGTCGACTGACATTACATCATGGGCGTGGCTGTCACAGTCTCGTTTCTTTTTTATCACACCTAGTATATTCATAAATACATCTCTGCACTTTACCACTTTGCGTGCTGGCATTGCCCCGGTTCACCCACGCGTAACCTCAATCGGAAACTGAGGGCGCACTGATTCACCAACAAGACAATCATGTTCATACCTCTTAATTCCAAATATAAACATCTCTCAATTGACTACAAATAGTGAAAACACACTGAACCAAGTAAATGAGTTGAAAGGTCTCAATGTCTCCATAACATTTGAATTTTTAGAGAAAAATAATATATTTTTTAAAGGTTAAACTCCTAATTCAAACACAATTCAGTTTCTGGTTAACATGCCAGAATTTAAGCCTAGCAACAAAAGTGTTCAGACTAGTTACTATCCTCTCTGTGCTTGAATTACTCCACGACAGATGGCCTTTAAATCCAAGATACTGGAACGAGGTATGATGATCTTTAAGAATAAAGAAGATACAATGACTATTAAAGGTAAAGGTAAATAACATGATTGAGGATAGTCCTCAACTTGGGCTGAAACTATTCTAGAATGAAGTAAACTTTGCAAAGGATCCTGATGTGAAAATCTTATGGTCAAACATTGACTTATTCCAAAATAAGTACTGTCAATATCCCTTATAGCAGACAAATCTGTTGTGTGCTTTCTATGGATTTATTTCTCTCGGGCCTCGAGAAAAAAAATAATGGTATGTTCATGCTTGATTCTCCTTAAGTAAACAAATTAAAGACAAATCCTTCAAGCTGGGAGATCCACTCCAGCTGGTGTACTGTTGGTATATGTTTCAACTCATCTGGTTCTTGAGACATTTTCAAGTGTTCCCAATCATGTCATTAACCTTTAAAGCTGGAGTAGGGAAAAGGTGAATTTGTGTTGATAATTAGTAAATCATGCAAAGAAATAGTGAGGAGGGAAAGTGGGAAGGTTGAGCTGAAAAGAAGTGGATGCTCTTAAGGCAAGAGAAAGTGGAGGGAGGGTCATCATTGCGCGAAAGTCAGAAATCCCTCGTAAGAGCGAAGATACCAACTTTAATAAATGAAGATGGTGATGGTTGATGATACTAGCAAATCCTGATTGGAAAACAAAACTTGAGTTCCGTTCGGGTGGCTGAAATGGGTAACTTTCTAGGAATAAAAACAGCACTTCCACAGACAATTTCTTTTTGTTAAAGTTGAAGTCTAGTATTAGTGAATGCAACAAATATGTTAAGTGTCACTTAAAAATCTTCGGAAACAAGTAAGACCTAGCAACAATTGTTTAGATTATACACTATGACTTTTAAATAAATTGTGAACAGATGACATTTTATAAGTTACCTAGGAGTTTCTACTTGATATTTTCATTTTAAGTAATATTTCAGACAGTGCAGTCTTTAGACTTTTAATTATTTATGGAGCTCTATTGACAAACACACACCTCAGCAGATAAACAATTACTATTCAAAGAAATTTTATCAAACCATTTCTTCTCACAGGAAATCAATATCACAACAAAAACTGATGAATGACTATAAATTGATATGATATATTTCATCCCCACAAGTTTTGTTTTTTCCTTCACCTCTTCAAGACGATCTGGAACTTACTAGTGGTTTGTCAGAGGACAACTTACAAAGATTTTTAGGCCATGAATCAGTTTATCACATTCAACCATATATCCACTCATGTTCGGTACACAAGGGATTAAAGTCTCATCCACAGGTGTCTCGGAATTTATTTGTCATGAATGTTATCAGACAAGATGGATTATCCTGAACAGGTCCATCATCACCAAACAAATGCGGGCAAATTTCAAAGGATTATGGAGTGAATGAACTTTTCGTTTAACAAATTTTCAGAGGCCGTTTTCATGGCCACCCTTTGTGACGGCCTTGGTTTTCAACAACTTACACCAAATGACATTTACATGTGCATGTTCAGATGTCTCCTTGGAAAATTTATCGAAATGTAAAATTGGAAGTGTGATTTTTTTTTTAGTTACTCACCCCTGCCTTAAAGTATTGGCTACATTTCCACAGTTAAAAAATCTGAGGCACATGATTCCCATGCTACCAGTGTCTTTTGACAAGGTCTAAAATGAAGCCCTGAAAAATTGTATTTCAAAATGATTATTTATGGCTTTAAAAAAGTGAAAATCGTAAGTGACAGATCACTTACCCATTTCCCCACATAGACTTACTGTGTGTACACCTAGGCTATTAAAACTCGCCCCGAGTTTTAATTATTTATTCATGCATAACTTGCTATTGCAGTGTAACTTTCAAAAACTTTTGTATTCTAGGGTGTTTATTTGTCCATTTGAACACTACTATGTAGCTCAGATATCAAAGTTTGACAATTTTTTAAATTGAAGCTCCACAATGTTAGCCTATCACTTTAAAGGCACTATAGTCTTTACAAGCACAAACTACAACGCTTTCAATAAGTCTAATATTTTTGTAAAGTGTGAGAGTATCTCATGTACTGTAAATTATTTATTTCTGATAGAAAAGGAACAACCGCACATAAATTAATCATAAAATTGGAAGGTTAGATTTTGTTTATTTATTCATTAATTTCTTTAATTGCCACTTAGCATAATTTAAGTGCGAGAGGTGAAACCATATGGTTGTTCAATTTTCTTGGAAGCTTACTGATCCACTCCCTAAAAAAACAATATTGGTGTCTCTTTTCAATTTATGAAAATAGACACAAAAGAAGCAATACACAGTAGGACCTATCCTTGATCTGTTAATTATTACCCCATGGTCATGACGGGTACATTTCAGCTAAGCAATTGTGATGCGCTTAAGCTATAAATGACCCAACCAGGGTACGGCACACCTGGGGGGGGGGGGGGGACAGCAAAGCAGATTAAATTGTCTTGGCTGAAGGATCATTAATACTGAGGGTGGGCATTGGACTCGAACGCGAGAGACTCTACATTATCAAGGCGTGCACTTACTAATTTTGCCACAGCAGGATAATCTGAAAGACTGGCAGATGAAGAACATCTACCACTCTAACAGGACCTGAAAGCATAAAAAGATGATGCCATCTCACAAAACTCTGTACAAAAGAGAAACACAAAATACCTTTGTAACGAGGAACCCTGAAAATTACTGCTGCCAAGGTGTTCGATGGTGTCATCTACATCACTGACGCATGGGTTTCCATACGAGGCGAGACTCTCTCGTGAATACGACCTGCCTCTCGACGACGGCAAGGAGTGAGGCACGGACGGACTTGAATGGTTGCCAATTTGGGCGATTTGTCTGGTTGGTCGTAGATGGGTTCGCCATTGCTGGGTGTGGATGATCTCTGTCTAGACTCTGGGCATGAAAAAAAAAGAAAACATGGTACATTCATGACTAAATGATTAAATATTTATTCACGCAAGTTTGTTTACAGGTGTAGAACACTGGAGTACAGGACTCGACTTGTATACGCCTCGACCCCCCCCCCCCCTTGAATAAGGGGGTGTATGACTAAATTGTGATTGTTACAATTTCTTGAAAGAAAGTGACTAATTTCAACTAAAGAATAACACATTTTTGCTTACTTGTAAAATTAACCCATACTCATTTTTAAGAAACTTGCACTTGTCAACAAAATTGATGTAAGAGTCTGGAGTGAAGGTTTTTTGTCAAAGGATATTAGTTAAAACACACAACTGCCACAATGTTTAAATCATCTGATCTTCAAAAAAAAAATGTTATATTTGCAATTAATTGGCACTAATAGGAAAGGGTTGTTAGGGGTTGGGGGCCCATGGGGAAACATGCCCTAAATTGAATGGCCAAAAATTGAAACAGATTTAAAAATAAAAGAGCCAACAAACCTCTAGAAAAGTCAAATAAAAGTTTATCTCCTTTGTATATCCTTGTATACACCTCCTTGCAAGAGCCCCATAACCCCCCCCCCAACCACACATGATATCCCCTGTCACATCTAGGTGCCCAGAGTAACGTAATGACCCATGGTGTGACTTCCTTCATTGAATTATCATCACCCCTAGTCAGGTTCTTCTGATAGCTGAAGCTTCCTACAAACACGTAACAACTTTCCTTATAGCATGAGAGGCATAATGTATTTGATTATTGAAGTCGAATGAATCCCAGATATTTTCCTGCATTCAGAGGATACAGAACAATAAAAGAAACAGTGAAAGTTTGGGCAAGTTTGAGCGAACTGCTCAAGATTTATGAATGTTCAAAGTTTATTTAATCTTAATTATGGTGGATTCTTAAATCCGCAACTTTATCACTACTTGAGTTGAAAGTGTGGGAAAGTTCCCATTGGTTTTGTATACAAATTTTCACTTAATTCTCATTTTTTATCACAGAAGTTCTGTAAAAGTGTGTCAGTGCAAACAAGATTATGCATGCTTTCTGAAATAATTTGGTAACCTTGTAAACTGATATTTCAGAAATATGCAAATCTGAGATAACTTGTGTACAATATGGAGTCCCACCTCCTCACACACTTTCATATCCAAAAGTGGTAGAGTTGCTAATGTGAGAATCCTCCATAATAAAGATAAAATAAACTTTGAATATTCATAGTTTTTGAACTGTCAGTTACAACTGCTCATACTTTCACTACATATGCATATGTCTGGGATTCCTTTCCCTTTAAGGGATGTTGTTTCTGTAACAACACTCTACTACCACACGCCCTACCTTTACTTGAGCTACGATGTCTACCGGTACCACCTGACAAATGCTGATTGTCACCTGACATTTGTTGCTGATCATATGACATAGTTCTTGTTTCCTCCTTCGGAGAAATAAAGCCAATTTCCTCATAATCTGACTCTTTCCTGACTTTCCTCTTATGATTCGAGACATTGATATCGTCTATTTTAGCATAGGGGTTCTCCTTTGCCACACCAGCATCGTTCCTCCACATGTCGTGCCTTGACATGCGCCCATCGGGTTGGTCAGAGGGAGTCCTATTTTTTCTTGATTTATCAACAGTAGCATAAACGGGCATTTCATCTCCGTTGGAATATCTGCCATTACTCTGCCTCGATTCTGGACGGTTTGAGTTCCTTTCGTTGCGACTGTGTCCCTGCCGCGAGTGCGGCCTCCGCTCACGTCTATCGCTGTCATTTGATCCGTCGGTATCGTCGGTGTCGAACCTCACCGACCGACTCGGCGACGCGGGTCGCGAGGTTTTCCGGAGTGCCGACGGGGTGGTTGGTCTGGAACCCCTCTCCTCGGAATCGCTGCGTATGACTGAGTCTTGGAATACTATATGAGTGATGTGTTCAGTTTCTAGGGAGTCCGTGGAAGAATGATGCTTAGGTCTGGCTCCTTGCTCCGCCCACATATCACGCGGAGAGTTGCCTGGTGACCTAGGACGGGACAGGTAGAATGACAATAACAAAACGAATATCATTTTGATATTTGATGACATAAATGGTACCCTGGGATACCTAATAGAAATCCGCCATTTTGTTGAATTATTTTTTTAAAGCACTGTGCCCTGGGTTACAAAACTGTGTAAAAGTTATGTTTTGAAGTGTGAAAATAACAATTTTAGCTTTATTTTCACTCCACTTTACATAAGTTTATGTCTTTTTGTTGTGGACTTGCACAGCCTCTGCATCATAACCACTAAACTCAGTGATCATACGCAAAGAAAATACATTTTTAGACACACGAGGGTGCTACACAATGTGGTACACCGGGGTACAATGGTACTCTGGGAATGCATGTGGTGCATCCTTTGCTTTCACCTTCTGTAAGGTAAGAGGTTTAAAAAAATTAAATAAAAATAATAATATGTACACTCAACTCACATTATTTGATTGGTTGATTAAATAATCTCTTATAGGGTTACCCTAATTGCAAATAAAGCTATTTAAATTGTGTGCACTTATCTAGATATGATTACTTCCTTTTTATACAAGACACAATTTTCCTTTACTCTTCCAAAATATTTCCATGGATATCCCCAACACTTTGATTACTTGATTGACTGATTAACTGAACATACTGTATGAGAATCCCTTTCAGTTGGAGAGTGCAAAACGAGCTCAAACTCTTATTTGTTTACTTTGTAAAAGATATTATTATTATAACAGATTTAATGATGTACCAGATTTACTATTGCTTAATGAAGGTGTATTGTACATAGCGCCTTGAGCACTCCTGTATATGAGTTATACAAATAGACATTATTATCATTACTACTATAATTGATTGATTGACCCATCGATTGATTGATTGATTGATTGATTGATTGAAAAGAATCTGCTGTGAAAATTTTATAGTCAAAAGTTGACTCAGTTTCAAAGAACAACCATCAATACGCCTTGTGACAGACAAATTTGTCGTGTAGCTTTTTATATGATTTATTTCTCTTGGGGCATGAGGTAAATACAGTATTGGTATGTTCATGCTGGATTCTTCATATACACAAATTCAAGACAAATCCTTCCAGCCAGGAGATACAATCCAGCTGGTGTATCTATTGTATATCTTTCAACCAGCTTGGTTCTAAAGGCATTTTTTTAATTTCTCCCAATCATATCACTGCCCTTTGATTTTTCAATTTTTCCACCATTTTCTCCACATAACCAATTTCTTAAGTATTTCTTCGTTTTTTATCTAAACAAATGATTATATCACTTAATTTAAATCTATCAACAATGAAATTTGTTGACAGGTACAATCCCCAGAGTACAAACCTCTTTTCCTTGGTGAAGGGCTGTATGCTGTGGTCAGCCTTCAGTGGCCCACTGGGGCCCCTTGGGGTGGGCCTCATGGGACCATCCCTACTCCCCTTAGAGAGGAGACGTAGGGATGACGGGATGGGCCTCTTGGAGTTATGTCTGTGGATGAAAAGAAATGTATGGTATGTCAGTTATAAAGTTATGATGATACATTGATATTAACACTGACAGATGCTCAGTTGTCTGGGACAACTTAATTTAAGTGTTTGGCCACTGAAAACAATTTTTAAGTGCAGAGGAGAACATAGAACGTATATGACATGAGACTGAAAACTGGCACACTCAAAATCAACACTTACATTTGCCCAGTTGTCTAGAAGGAACTAAACATTAGTAGTGTTGGGTCAACAATAACAAAATGAAACAAAACATGTTTTAATTGCAGAGGAGAACACAGAATATGGACATAAAACCAGCACATCAAGAATTAAAGCCACTGGCTAACATTTACCACAGTTAAAAAATGTGAGCTACATAATCCTCCATGCTCCAAGTGTCTTTGATAAGGTCTAAAAATAAAGCCCTGAAAAAGTTGCATTTCAAAATGATTATTTAGTGCTTTAAAAGAGTGAAAATTGTCAGTTGACTGGATTCACTGCCCATTTCATCCCATAGACTTACTGTGTGTGGATCTACATAGGCTATTTTTTACTCGCCCCGAGTACAAACTGTTTATTCATTCATATCAAAGTAAAGGCTAATTGTGGAGCTTCAATTAAAAAAAAATTTTTTAATGCAAACTTTGCTATCTGAGCTACATAGTAGTGTTTGAATGGACAAGTAAACACACTAGAATAAACAAAAGTTTGGAATTTATGCTGCCACTGGCAATATGAATGAATAAACAGTTTGTACTCGGGTCGAGTAAAAATAGCCTATGTAGATCCACACACAGTAAGTCTATGGGATGAATGGGCAGTGAATCAGTCACTGACAATTTTCACTCTTTTAAAGCACTAAATAATCATTTTGAAATGCAACTTTTTCAGGGTTTATTTTTAGACCTTATCAAAGACACTTGGAGCATGGAGGATTATGTAGCTCACATTTTTTAACTGTGGGTAAATGTTTAGCCAGTGGCTTTAATTCTTGATGTGCTGGTTTTTTATGTCCATATTCTGTGTTCTCCTCTGCAATTAAAACATGTTTGTTTCATTTTGTTATTGTTGACCCAACACTACTAATGTTTAGTTCCTTCTAGACAACTGGGCAAATGTAAGTGTTGATTTTGAGTGTGCTAGTTTTCAGTCTCATGTCATATACGTTCTATGTTCTCCTCTGCACTTAAAAATTGTTTTCAGTGGCCAAAACACTTAAATTAAGTTGTCCCAGACAACTGAGCATCTGTCAGGTTAATACAATGTATCATCATAACTTTATAACTGACATACCATACATTTCTTTTCATCCACAGACAAACTCCAAGAGGCCCATCCCGTCACCCTACGTCTCCTCTCTAAGGGAGTAGGGATGGTCCCATGAGCGCCCCCAAGGGGCCCCAGTGGGCACTGAAGGCTGACCACAGCATACAGCCCTTCACCAAGGAAAAGAGTTTGTATCTCTGGGGATTGTACCTGTCAACAAATTTCATTGTTGATAGATTTAAATTAAGTGATATAATCATTTGTTTAGATAAAAAAAGAAGAAATACTTAAGATAAGTTATGTGGAGAAAATGGTAGGAAAAATTGAAAAATCAAAGGGCAGTGATATGATTGGGAGAAATTAAAAAAAATGCCTTTAGAACCAAGCTGGGTTGAAAGATATACAATAGATACACCAGCTGGATTGTATCTCCTGGCTGGAGGATTTGTCTTGAATTGTGTATATGAAAGAATCCAGCATGAACATACCAATACTGTAATTACCTCATGCCCCAAGAGAAATAAATCATATAAAAAGCTACACGACAAATTTGTTGTCACAAGGCGTATTGATGGTTGTTCTTTGAAACTGAGTCAACTTTGACTATAAAATTCACAGCAAGATTCTTTTCAATCAATCAATCAATCAATCAATCAATCGATGGCTCAATCATCAATATAGTAGTAATGATAATAATGTCTATTTGTATAACTCATATACAGGAGTGCTCAAGGCGCTATGTACAATACACCTTCATTAAGCAATATGTAAATCTGTACATCATTAAATCTGTTATAATAAATAATATCTTTTCAAAGTAAACAAATAAGAGTTTGAGCTCGTTTGCACTCTCCAACTGAAAGGGATTCTCATACAGTATGTTCAGTTAATCAGTCAATCAAGTAATCAAATGTTTTGGGGATATCCATGGAAATATTTTGGAAGAGTAAAGGAAATTGTGTCTTGTATAAAAAGGAAGTAATCATATCTAGATAATGCACACAATTTAAATAGCTTTATTGAATTAGGGTAACCCTATAAGAGATTATTAATCAACCAATCAAATAATGTGAGTTGAGTGTAGCATATTTATTATTTTATTTAATTTTTTTAAACTCTTACTTACAGAAGGTGAAACAAAGGATGCACCACATGCATTCCCAGAGTACATTGTACCCGGTGTACCACATTGTGTAGCACCCTCGTGTGTCTAAAAAATGTATTTTCTTTGCGTATGTCACTGAGTTTAGTTGGTTATGATGCAGAGGCTGTGCAAGTCCACAACAAAAAGACATAAAACTTATGTAAAGTGGAGTGAAAATAAGCTAAAATGTTATTTTCACACTTCAAAACATAACTTTTACACAGTTTGTAACCCAGGGCACAGTGCTTTAAAAAATAATTCAACAAATGGCGGATTTCTATTAGGTATCCAGGTACCATTTATGTCATCAAATATCAAAAATGATATTCGTTTTGTTATTGTCATTCTACCTGTCCCGTCCCTGTCACCAGGCAACTTCCGCGTGATATGTGGGCGAGAGGCAAGAGCCAGACCTAAGCATCATTCTTTCACGGACTCCCTAGAAACTGAACACATCACTCATATAGTATCTCCAAGACCAGTCATACGCAGCGATTCGAGAGAGGGGTTCCAGACCAACCACCCCGTCTCGACTCCGAAAACCTCGCGACCCGCGTCGCCGAGTCGGTCGGTGAGGTTACACGACGATACCGACGGATCAAATGACAGCGATAGACGTGAGGCAGGCCGCACTCGCGCGCGGGACACAGTCGCAACGAAAGAACTCAAACCGTCCAGCATTCGAGGCAGAGTAATGCAGATATTCACGGAGATGAAATGCCCGTTTATTGCTACTGAGTAAATCAAGAAAAAATAGGACTCCCTCTGACCAACCCGATGGGCGCATGTCAAGGCACGACATGTGGAGGAACGATGCTGGTGTGGCAAAGGAGAACCCCTATGCTAAAATAGACGATATCAATGTCTCGAATCATAAGAAGGAAAGTCAGGAAAGAGGTCAGATTATGAGAAATTGGCTTTATTTCTCCGAAGGAAGGAACAAGAACTATGTCATATGATCAGCCAACAAAATGTCAGGTGACAATCAGCATTTGTCAGGTGGTACGGTAACATCGGTAGCTCAAGTAAGATAGGGTGTGTAGTAGAGTGTTGTTACAGAAACAACATCCCTTAAGGAAAGAATCCCAGACATATTCATATGTAGTGAAAGTATGAGCAGTTGTAACTGACAGTTCAAAAACTATGAAATTCAAAGTTTATTTTATCTTTATTATGGAGGATTCTCACATTAGCAACTCTACCACTTTTGATATGAAAGTGTGTGAGGAGGTGGGACTCATATTGTACACAAGTTATCTCAGATTTGCATATTTATGAATATCATTAACAAGGTTACCAAATTATTTCGAAAGCATGCATAATCTTGTTTGCACTGACACACTTTTACAGAATTCTGTTGATAAAAATGAGATTAAGTGAAAATTTGTATACAAAACCAATGGAACTTTCCCACACTTTCAACTCAAGTAGTGATAAAGTTGCGATTTAAGAATCCACCATAATTAAGATAAATAAACTTTGAACATTCATAAATCTTGAGCAGTTCGCTCAAACTTGCCCAACTTTCACTGTTTCTTTATTGTTCTGTATCCTGAATGCAGGAAAATATCTGGGATTCATTCGACTTCAATAATCAATACATTATGCCTCTCATGCTATAAGGAAAGTTGTTACGTGTTTGTAGGAAGCTTCAGCTATCAGAAGAACCTGACTAGGGGTGATGATAATTCAATGAAGGAAGTCACACATGGCTCATTACGTTACTCTGGGCACCTAGATGTGACAGGGATATCATGTGTGGTTGGGGGGGGGGGTTATGGGCTCTTGCAAGGAGGTGTATACAAGGATATACAAGGAGATAAACTTTTATTTGACTTTTCTAGAGGTTTGTTGGCTCTTTTATTTTAAAATCTGTTTCAATTTTTGGCCATTCAATTTAGGGCATGTTTCCCCATGGGCCCCAACCCCTAACAACCCTTTCCTATTAGTGCAATTAATTGCAATATAACATTTTTTTTTGAAGATCAGATATTTAAACATTGTGGCAGTTGTGTGTTTTAACTAATATCCTTTGACAAAAAACCTTCACTCCAGACTCTTACATCAATTTTGTTGACAAGTGCAAGTTCTTAAAAATGAGTATGGGTTAATTTTACAAGTAAGCAAAAATGTGTTATTCTTTAGTTGAAATTAGTCACTTTCTTTCAAAAATTGTAACAATCACAATTTAGTCATACAACCCTATTCAACGGGGGGGGGGGGGGTCAGGCGTATACAAGTCGAGTCCTGTACTCCAGTGTTCTACACCTGTAAACAAACTTGCGTGAATTAAATATTTAATAATTAGTCATGAATGTACCATGTTTTTCTTTTTTTTTATGCCCAGAGTCTAGACAGAGATCATCCACACCCAGCAACGCGAACCCATCTACGACCAACCAGACAAATCGCCCCAAATTGGCAACCATTCAAGTCCGTCGTGCCTCACTCCTTGCCGTCGTCGAGAGGCAGGTCGATTCACGAGAGAGTCTGCGCCTCGTATGGAAACCATGCTTCAGTGATGTAGATGACACCATCGAACACCTTGGCAGGCAGTAATTTTCAGGGTTCCTCGTTACAAAGGTATTTTGTGTTTTCTTTTGTACAGAGTTTTTGTGAGATGCATCATCTTTTATGCTTTCAGGTCCTGTTAGAGTGGTAGATGTTCTTCATCTGCCAGTCTTTCAGATTATCCTGCTGTGGCAAAATTAGTAAGTGCACGCCTGATAATGTAGAGTCTCAGGTTCGAGTCCAATTCCCACCCAGTATTAATGTCCTTCAGCAAGACATTTTTAATCTGCTTTGCTGTCCCCCCCCCCCCCCCCCAGGTGTGCCGTACCCTGGTTGGGTCATTTATAGCTTAAGCGCATCACAATTGCTTAGCTGAAATGTACCCGTCATGACCATGGGGTAATAATTAACAGATCAAGGATAGCTCCTACTGTGTATTGCTGTCTCATTTTCATAAATTGAAAAGAGACACCAATATTGTTTTTTTAGGGAGTGATCAGTAAGCTTCCAAGAAAATTGAACAACCATATGGTTTCACCTGCTCGCACTTAAATTATGCTAAGTGGCAATTAAAGAAATTAATGACTAAAATAAACAAAATCTAACCTTCCAATTTTATGATTAATTTATGTGGGGTTGTTCCTTTTCTATCAGAAATAAATAATTTACAGTACATGAGATACTCTCCACTTTACAAAAATAATTAGACTTATTGAAGGGTTGTAGTTTGTGCTGTAAAGACAATATAGTGCTTTAAAGTGATAGGCTAACATTGTGAGCTTCAATTTAAAAAATTGTCAAACTTAGATATCTGAGCTAGCATAGTAGTGTTCAAATGGACAAATAAACACCCTAGAATACAAAAGTTTGGAGTTACACTGCAATAGCAAGATTATGCATGAATAAATAATTAAAACTCGGGGCGAGTTTTAATAGCCTAGGTGTACACACAGTAAGTCTATGGGAGGAAATGGCTAAGTGAATCTGTCAACTTACGATTTTCACTTTTTTAAAGCCAGTAAATATCATTTTGAAATCAATTTTTCAGGGCTTCATTTTAGACCTTGTCAAAGACACTGGTAGCATGGGAATCATGTGGCTCAGATTTTTTTAACTGTGGTAAATGTTAGGCCAATACTTTAAGGCAGGGTGAGTAACTAAAAAAAAATCACATTCCAATTTTACATTTCGATAAATTTTCCAAGGAGACATCTGAACATGCACATGTAAATGTCATTTGGTGTAAGTTGTTGAAAAGCCAAGGCCGTCACAAAGGGCCATGAAAAAGCCTCTGAAAATTTGTTAACGAAAAGTTTCATTCACTCCATAATCTTTGAAATTTGCCGCATTTGTTTGGTGATGATGGACCTGTCAGGATAATCCATCTTGTCTGATAACATTCATGACAATAAATTCGAGACACCTGTGGATGAGACTTTAATCCCTTGTGTACCGAACATGAGTGGATATATGGTTGAATGTGATAAACTGATTCGTGAGCTAAAATCTTTGTAAGTTGTCCTCTGACAAACCACTAGTAAGTTCCAGATCGTCTTGAAGAGGTGGGAAAAAAAAAACTGTTGTGGGATGAAATATTACATATCAATTTATAGTCATTCATCAGTTTTTGTTGTGATATTGATTTCCTGTGAGAAGAAATGGTTTGATAAAATTTCTTTGAATAGTAATTGTTTATCTGCTGAGGTGTGTGTTTGTCAATAGAGCCCATAAATAATTAAAAGTCTAAAGACTGCACTGTCTGAAATATACTTAAAATGAAAATATCAAGTAGAAACTCCTAGGTAACTTATAAAATGTCATCTGTTCACAATTTATTTAAAAGTCATAGTGTATAATCTAAACAATTGTTGCTAGGTCTTACTTGTTTCCGAGATTTTTAAGTGAACACTTAACATATTTGTTGGCATTCACTAATACTAGACTTCACTTTAACAAAAAGAATTGTCTGTGGAAGTGCTGTTTTTATTCCTAGAAAGTTACCCATTTCAGCCACCGAACGGAACTCAAGTTTTGTTTTCCAATCAGGTTGCTAGTATCATCAACCATCACCATCTCATTTATTAAAGTTGGTATCTTCCGCTCTACGAGGGATTTCGACTTTCGCGCAATGATACCCTCCCTCCACTTTCTCTTGCCTTAAGAGCATCCACTTCTTTTCAGCTCAACCTTCCCACTTTCCCTCCTCACTATTTCTTGCATGATTTACTAATTATCAACACAAATTCACCTTTTCCCTACTCCAGCTTTAAAGGTTAATGACATGATGGAACATTGAAAATGTCTCAAGAACCAGATGAGTTGAAACATATACCAACAGCTACACCACTGAGTGGATCTCCCAGCCTTGAAGGATTTGTCTTTAATTTGTTTACTTAAGGAGAATCAAGCCATGAACATACCATTATTTTTTTTCTCGAGGCCCGAGAGAAAATAAATCCATAGAAAGCACACAACAGATTTGTCTGCTATAAGGGATATTGACAGTACTTATTTTGGAATAAGTCAATGTTTGACCAATAAGATTTCACATCAGGATCCTTTGCAAAGTTTACTTCATTCTAGAATAGTTTCAGCCCAATTGAGGACTATCCTCAATCATGTTATTTACCTTTACCTTTATAGTCATTGTATCTTCTTTATTCTTAAAGATCAACTATACTCGTTCCAGTATCTTGGATTTAAAGGCCATCTGTCGTGGAGTAATTCAAGCACAGAGAGGATAGTAACAGTCTGAAACACTTTTGTTGCTAGGCTTAATTCTGGCATGTTTAACCAGAAACTGAATTGTGTTTGAATTAGGATTTTAAATAACCTTTAAAAAAATATATTATTTTTTCTAAAAATTCAAATGTATGGAGACATTGAGACCTTTCAACTCATTTACTTGGTTCAGTGTGTTTTCACTATTTGTAGTCAATTGGAGATGTTTATATTTGGAATAAGAGGTATGAACATGATTGTCTTGTTGGTGAATCAGGTGCGCCCTCAGTTTCCGATTGAGGTTACGCGTGGTGACCGGGGCATGCCAGCACGCAAAGTGGTAAAGTGCAGAGATGTATTTATGAATATACTAGGTGTGTATAAAAAGAAACGAGACTGTGACAGCCACGCCATGATGCTAATGTCAGTCGACCCACTGCCCATGTCACCTTGTTCCTAAATTTCATCAACATCTGCTATAATGTTGTTCACCTGTCTCACTCTGTGACCCATCCTCGGGCTGTTAAGCGGCACGCCCCAACTAACACTTGCACAATACTAGGGTGGACAAACATGGAGCGAGGAATCAATCTGAAGTTCCTGTTCAGTTGGGTGGGGCCCAATGGAAAATGCAATGTCGCAGAAGCTAGAGACACCAGCTCAGCCCCTGCCAAACTGACCAGGACTTCAAATTGTATTCCTTGCTCTTGTTTGTGCCACTTCTAGTATCTTGACGGGGCAAAGTGGGTGCATGCCTCTCACAGCCGAGGAAGGGGCACAAAAGTCGTGACAATATTATAGCAGAATGTTGATGCGATGTTGAGCGACAGCAGTGACATGGGCGGTGGGTCGATATAGACATTGCATCATTGGTTTGGCTGTCACAGTCTTGTTTCTTTTTTGTCACACCTCGCATATTGTTGGCAGTGCTTTGGTGTACAGACAGCAAAGAGGATACTGAATGCTATATTTTAACCAAACAAACATGGCGCTTTACTTATTGCATTGTTGGAAAATATAGTGCCCCCATGTTATCTTAAAAATGGGGTATTGGTACTCTTCCATTCTACTTTGATACTGGACCTTTAAACAATTTGGTTTGATTTTATTTTGGTTTACTCATCTGCTTTCACGTGGCATCCTTGTTCAACTTCGCTGTGGCTCTGCGTGTTCCTGGAATAATTTCCCTGCTAATAATAGCATCAACCACAGGAGACAATTAAAGTCTTCCAAGGTCCTTTCATAGAGGACTTTCGGATGACATGTTTAATCATCACATGTTGTAGTGTAGACTATGTTTGGGTGCAGGTTTTGATGCCAAGAGGAAAGTTGATTCATTTTTTGGGCTGATGCTCGCAGATGTTTGTGATTAAGTAGAGAGAACATGATGGGAGGTATGAGCGATTATATCATGTTGGAGTGATGCAATATCCCATTTCCTTATTTGGGAAATTAGTGACATTTTAAGTGATATTAAAATTCTAAAAAAAGAACAAACTATTCCTTTACTCAAGAGGCACAGAAATAATAATGTAAAAAAAAATTGTTACTGTATTAAACCAATTCAGACTGGGGGGGGGGGGGGAGGGGAGGGAGGGTGTGGATTGTGCCCAAGACATTTTGTGTGATATGTCTGCAATAAGTAGAATTTGCCCCTACCCTAGATATAGTGAAACTGAAAAGCCCAGCCTTATTAGTGTTAAAGCCGAACAAAAAATCTCATCGTATTATTATCCTTTTGCGCCTTTGACAGAAATAACAGACTTCTCTTAGAGGATGTCCACACTTGTCAAAATGTTTCCCATTAAAAATGGCTCTATATTTTCCTCAAACAGCCCTACTTGTCCTACATTTGTCTTTAAATTGTCCTCATGAATGAAAAAAAAAAGAAACTCTTGTTACAATCTGTCATTGAGAAATTGCCCAAATAACAAAAAAAAAAAAAAATATGTACACAAAATTTGTCAGGAAGACTTCAATTCTGAGTGTAACTGTACTTGAAATTGTTCATGGAATACATGAGTATTAGACATTTGTCTGTTAGTGTTTCTTTCTTCTTTTTTTTTTTTTGGTAGCTTTGATTCTTTGTCACTCGTGAGGAATCAAGCAATTTTATTAATTGATGCTTCCGTTTCCCAGGAGCTAGAACTGTGAAAAAAAAATGTTTTACTGTGCTTATATAAATATATCTAGATACGTTATAACCAAGAAAAATAAATAACAGATTATTGAAAACTTGATGAATCGGGGTTGGATGATCTAGAATATTTTTCTCTGGGTGGCATAACAAAAATGCTGTCTGTACGCATGTGTCCCCTATCAACAGGTTGTCTGTTGTGAAAAGTAGTCTTTTGTTTATAGAAAATTCTATTTTGGTTCAACGAATAGCACTCAGCTGTCAAAGATAATCTTTCCGCACTGTCCAAACGGGCCCTTCTTCTGTCAATAATAGCTGCAGAAGACTTGTGTTTTGTCCAAATGGACTGACGAATTATCAACACTTTTGTAATATGAATAGTCTATTTCTTGATGAATGCCTGAAAAATTCTCTGTAGATTTAAATGGTATGGTTAGTGGAAATTACCACATTATTTTGAGATAAATCATAAGGGCTTCATATTAGTACTTTAAATGTTCATGGAATACATTGTATTGAGTATATGACATTTGTCTGTAAGAGTTTCTTTCCTTTTTTTTGGGGGGGGGGGTAAGCTTTGGATCTTGTCATTCGTAGGAATTTTTATATTGTGCTTCGTTTCCAAGGCACTAACTTGTTGAAAAAACAAACTGTTTAACATGCTATTATAGTAAATAAATCAGAATGTGTTAGAACAAGAAGTATGAATAATTACCAAGATAATTTAAAATTGATGAATAGGTTGATGTCTAGCATATTGTCCTTTGGTGGGCAAACAAAAAATGGCTTGTCTGTAAGCAATGTTCCTTTATCTTAACATGGGGTCGCGTTAACGTCGATTGTGAAAAGTAGATATTTTGTTTACAGAAATTTATATTTAGTCAAAATAGCACTCATCTGTCAAGGCAATCTTTCCACTGTCTAAAACGGAGCCCTTCCTGTGTCAAAAATAGCTGCAGAAAGTTATCCTCATTTTGTAGTGTGTTTACAAGTTCCCTAGGACAAGGAGCCACCTTTAATGAACAGAATTACTAACCCTTGGTATAAATGATAGCATTTTTGATTGAATGCCATGAAAAAATTCTCTGTATTGTTTCAACATGTTCGGCTGGTTGAAATCGTGCCCATATTTTGAAGCTAAATCATAAGGGTTATATCCAGTACAAACTAAATCCCATTTTTTTCCAAAAAACAAAAGTTGATTAAAATAGTGTCAGGTGGAGGTGGGCCTTGACAATGCACCAAGTGTCCTCATTGTGCCCCAAAAATTTCAGCAAAAGAAGAAAAAACTACAAATGAATACCTAAGTACATAAATGAATACACATAGATAGTTAATAAATAAATAAGTAAATATTAAAGATAAAGAATAAATAAATAATACACAAAAGATATATTAAAAGAAATGAATATGATGAATAAATATAAAATGAATTAAAGAATATGTAAATAAATAAATATATAAAAAAAAATGAATGATGAATGAATAAATGAATAATAAATAATAAATAAATAAGCAATAAATAAATATACAATAATAAATAATATTGAAATGAAATAAAATATAAAGAAATAAATGAATGGATAATTGATAATAAATAAATGAATAAATGAATAAATGAATAAATAAAATGAATAATGAATAAATGAATTAACATTATAATTAAATAAATAGATAAAGCATCTCAGATCATCAAATCACAAACTGTAGCTGGTGACAACATCG
>JZLH01S0011894.1:79531-90894 GCA_001188425.1 Eucidaris tribuloides
ATACTTGCTCGGTTGTCCAGGGCAACTACAGAGTGTTCGGTGAGATGGTGACCATTCATACTCCCATACTTTGATTGATTACTATATAGCATGTGCAAGGCTTGTTGTTTGTCCTATAACATACAGACAACAGGTTGTTTACACTGTTTACTCAATATTTAATCCAGTATCTGTGATGGCCTTTTATTCCAGTATTAATGAAATATATTTATCTATCATAAATTTGTCTATTTATAATCCACTTGAATTAAATATTTCATTACTAATTTACCTATTTATTAATCTATCTACTTATTTATTTACTTACAATTCACTTATCTATTTACTTATTCAACCACATATTTATGTTATCTTTTGATTTATTTTTATTTATTTAAATGCATTTATTTATTCATTTATTTATCTATTTATCTCCTTTCAACTTTTTCTATTTTGTACAATAACATTCACATATTATAAAAAAAACTAAATGGTTCAGGAAGTGATGAATGTTACCTGTGTTGTGATTCACCACTAGGGCCATCATGTCTGCTGAAACTGGAGTCTGTATCGCTATCAGCAGTGTGATAACCTGCAACATACAACAAAAGAGTGCAGAAAATGTAGGCATTGTAATGAATGTCATAACAGGAATGCACATTTAGGAAAATAACATTTGGTAGTGAAGCAATGATATGGGAAAGATACCTAAACAAGATCAAAATATAACAGCATGTCAAACCAATTTTGTAACAAATTCAGGCCTTCAACTCTGCTTGGTTGAACTTGAAATAGTAGGAGAAAATTAGGAGTAAACTTCTCCAAAATGTAGGAGAAAAGTATGATTAAATCCACCACAATAGGAGGAAAGTAGGATATTTATAAGTAGTGTTTGGAGTAGTAACCCTGAAGAAAATGGAAACATGCGTAAAACGCGGGGAAAAAATTCTAAGATTGCCAAAAAAACAGAAATCTGTGGGAAAAATTCTTTCCTTCACAAACAGATGATGATGGTAGTTGTATGTACAGTACTCTCAGTAACAACCTGTGAACACTATTCAACTCCAACATAATATTACACCTATTGCAAAGGGGGATCGGGGAGGTTGATAAAAAGCAGGAAAAAGAAGAAAAGTGGGGATTTTTAGGGGAAAAATTAGAAAAATTAGGATCTTCACATAAAAATAGGAAAAGTTAGGAAAAGTAGGACCAGTTGAAGGTCTGCAAATTCCAACAGACATGATAATCATATTCAATGGGTTTTACTTCATGTGGTACAGCATTTTGCTCTCTTTGAAAAAAAAGGTATTTAAAGTATCATTTTTTGTCTTAAAAAGATACATAATTACCAATCAAAACAGACCACCTTCCTGGTTTATTCAGTAGCACTCTTGTGTACAATGTCCAAAGTAATACAAGAATGTGGTAATGGATGAAAGAAAATCACACACATGAGTGCTTTACCACTTGAAACACTTGTTTTATTTGCACTGCAATCAATATATTTTCTGTGTCATGAGACAAGTTTGTCAATATTTGAATGGGGCAATAAAATCACTAGATCATTTACTTGACAATTTAGAGTGTGTTTTTATGCCCAAATTGATCTACATGCAGCACATACACTTTTTTGTAATGATGAATTAAGTTGCAGACAATGATAAGCAAATTATATGTTAGTGTCTTGTGCAATAAACTGTGTAAAAATGTTGGTATATTATACAAAATGAATATGTTTCCTAAAAATATTCTTATGATGCTTTATAATACTTGCCATATTTGAATTATTGTATTATCGCCTGGGCTAACTGCTCTAAATTTAATATGAACAGGATACTCACTTTACAAAAGAGAGCAGTTAGGATAGTTAGTCACAGTGAATACCTTGCTCATACTAAACCAATATTTTCCTCTCTTAAAACATATGACCTGTATAACTTCCAATGTGCAATATTTATGTATCTATGTTTAATATAAAAAACTACTTCCCACATCTGTTTTGAGCCATTTTGATTTGAACATACAGGTGCATAAACACCAGACAAGAAATTCTTTAAATTTTCATTTACCATACCTCCAACTAGAACTTCTATTTTTCATAAATCTATTTATTTTACTGGTCCTGTGATATGGAATAACTTGCCATCTTCTATCATACAAAGCCCTTCTCTGAATATTTTTAAAAGGAGGTACGAACATTTATTACTACAAAAATATATAGTGCAATAATACAGCTTTTCCCTGTTTGGATGTTTGTATGAGTTTGTGTGTGTGTGTGTGTGTGTGTGTGTGTGTGTGTGTGTGTGTGTGTGTGTGTGTGTGTGTGTGTGTGTGTGTGTGTGTGTGTGTGTGTGTGTGTGTGTGTGTGTGTGTGTGTGTGTGTGTGTGTGTGTGTGTGTGTGTGTGTGTGTGTGTGTGTGTGTGTGTGTGTGTGTGTGTGTGTGTGTGTGTGTGTGTGTGTGTGTGTGTGTGTGTGTGTGTGTGTGTGTGTGTGTGTGTGTGTGTGTGTGTTTGTGTGTTTAGTGTGTGTTATTATAAGTGTGCCATATTTCTTTAATTTAATCACATAATTAATACAAATCATTGTTAATTGATATTATGGGTACCAGTTTTATATAAGGACTTGCACTTCTGCTGGTACCTTACACTTTCATTTTGTAATTTCCGATATGATTTGTTGTTGTTGTTTTTTACATTCGTTATGTTCAATTTTGTATGTGTTATTTTGTGACTTGTAACTTTTTATGGAAGTGTTGAATAAATAAATTGAAATTGAAATATAGTTTGGACTATCATCATCATCGTCATCGTCGTGATCACATTACCATCGTTATTGTTATTGTTACAGCTATTACAGTTACTATTATTATCGTTATTGTTACTGTTACAGTAGTACATGTAGACTAGTAGTACAGTGTAGCTTGGGGAAGAGGAAGTACAGCCAACACTTTGAAAGCATATAGGCCTACATGTAGATAAAATATGCATAATTAATATAAAAGTTCTACATGAACATGATAATTCAATAGATCACCAGCAAGTACCTCAGGTTCTCAACATCATCATATCCACATGTACACACAGGGTGGTAGTATACACGGTATAATCAAGGAGCTCCTTGTATAATGCATAACATCCACAGTATAACACTGAGCAAAAAATGTCATTATATATTATAGACACATCAATAGCAGTTATAAATCACATCAATTAGTGGGTAATTGTGCTTTAATCTACATACAAACTACCCAATTTATATACTACTTGTACAATATAGTACCTCCTTGACTTGAGTATAATTGCAACTGTTTCCCAAAGGCAGTGAAAATAGACAATATTTAATTTGATCCCTGGGGCATTCCTGGAATGGCATCCAGGTTACTAAGGAAGCTGTAACCATAGCAACCAAGGATGTTTGCCTCACGCCATTCAAGCAGTCTTCTCTCGCCCAGCATGTCTCGTTCTCATTTCTGTAGCTTGTAAACTAGCAGATGTATGGATCAACAACACTCGGTACAGTGGGTGGAAGATGTCATGTACATGTACATGTATACAAGTTGGAGCTAAAGAAATAATGACACCTGCATGAATGAATTAATTCATAACTATAAAATTACATTAATAAATAAATAAATATGAATTTACAAATTTATATTGAACAAATTTACTACCAATGTACTTACATGTATTCAGCATTGGCATTTTATGGATTTCATTGCAATCGTGGAATCAAAAAAGGGCAAACAGTTACTCTACAATAACTGTAATCATCAATCTGAATCATTTAATGAGTGCAATTTAGTAAATTGAGTGTCAGTACTTGTAAATAGATGGACAGATATAAAATATACTGTATAGACCTGTAGGTTTGGTAGATAGCTAGTACAAAGAGATTAGATAGATACGTGTAGGTTAATTGTACTACAGTGGTTTCTAGTGATAATGGGGTTATATTTACATGAATTGTACTCCTGATAAAAGGGCATAATTTAGCCAAACATTTTTTAAAGGCGATGTATTATAATATTCCTATTGTGAGCTACATGATTCCCCATGCTACTAGTAATAGATGAATAGATAGATAGATAGATAGATAGATAGATAGATAGATAGATAGATAGATAGATAGATAGATAGATAGATAGATAGATAGATAGATGTGCTATGATCTATTGGTACAATTGCTTAATTTCAGGTGCAAAATGTGCTTTATTAACCCTTGCAGTTATTGTTGTACATATCATCCTTTCATTACAATTAACCTGTTAATCTAAAAAGAGGTGACAATCTATCATTGTGTACTTCTACCTATATCTAATTTATTCCTGCTGTCTAAACCTATACACATCTAGACTGGATAAAAGACCTAATGGGGATCCTCATACAAAACAGGTCTGAATAAATAAACTAAACATCTAACTACTATGTTTGAGCACAAATATAGGTATAGACTCTTAGCAGTGTTTACTCCCTTATTTTCTTCCAAGTAAGGGTGACCCTATCCCAAACAAATTCTTTGAACAGAACAACAAAAGCGTATTACACTAACCCTCCACACAAAGAAAAGGAAGATCTTAATGGCCCCACTCATGTAGTATATAGCCCATAGAACTCAAGGGATTGTTGTAAGAAGCTAAGATAGTAGATTTCAAAGAGTGGGAATGCTAGTCAATAACAGGATATTGATTTTTCCCCAGCCACTAGGTATTCATACGCAAATCAGCAAGGTGCAATGAATGTATGCAACAGCTGCAGCAGGGGACTTTTAAGGGAGTGGATAAGATCATCAGGGGTATTGGCCAATAACTGCTGCCTGGGTTCCTTACCATTTTATATGGCTCCAAACCATTTTCATACATGTATAGCAGCCAAATTGTGATTCGATTTTCGCAGTGATTTGAACCTCTTCACAGACAATACGATTAAAATTCAAAATTCTTGTAAATTAAGGTACACTGTCAATCAACCACACACCCGATGGATCATGCAGCTGTAACACACTTGTGCACCCGGGGAGGGGGGCACTGTCATTACAATGTGTACATTAAGCGCGTGTGAGAAAACGTGTAAAAAGGGTTGTTTTTCACGATTGATGATGTACCGTACAGTAATCGCCAAAATCAGGAAAAAGGGTATACTTTTAACAGAAGGTTTACTTTAAAAGGGTATCTTTTCAAGCTTGAATACTTGATCAGTGTATTCTGAGATCACCGATAATTACAGTACTCATTAAGGGTATTCTGAGATTGACAGATAATTACTTGTTTAGAGTCCATTTTGAAAGTCCATACACATGCATGATGTACACCTTGTAATGACAGTGCAGCTCCCCAAATATAAATTCCATAAATTGACATTTTTTCAAGGTTAATAATAACAGATTTTTTTCATAGGAGCCTATATGCCTACACACTCCAGTGCTATGTATTTTACAAATAACTACTGATGATCGCACCACACACAAAAATCACACACAAAAATTATTAATTTCAAAGATCTATTAACGTAACTTTTCACGTAATTCACGATAAAGGCAAATTTAAAATTTTTATTTAGGTTGTGGTCATTTACACAAGACAGGCAAACAAGGACAATGATTGCTAGCCATTAATAAATGTTTGAAATATTTAATGCTACATAATCCTTGTACTTGTACTTGTTATTGCAATACCAACCAGTCAACACAAACTCAGGCTAGCCTTGGTGACCTTTTGTGTTAGCTTTTCTCTAAATTGCATTACTGTATCTGCACTAATTTTTACTTCATGGGGTTTCCAAATAATAGCCACAGCAATGACATTGATTACCTATCGACTTCTCTTTTGTTTTTGTTTTCCAGGCATTATACAGCCTGCATGCATGAGGTGTTATATGGACCACAGCAATAGGCCAGGGCCTTGCTACAAAGCTTGTTGACAGTAGAAATTTCATGGCTTTTCGAAGGTGACATAAATTTGTGCTATACATGGCTCTTGACAGACAAAAAGTATAACTGTCCCTGAGTACTGAAGTACATAATGGTTATTGTCTCATATATAAAAGTAAATGTGTAATAATTTACATTTCCAGGAAACAAACAAATGTTATTTTGAATTAAATTCAATAATTTTACAAAAACTGTGTGGTTGAATAAATAAACTAAGCAATATCTAAAATAGATATTAATGTACATGTATTAGTAACAAAGTAAATGAAAAAATAAACAAAATATTTCAAATTTATTACTGGAACGGTTCACCAATGTAAATAATTCACAAGATCTTAGCACTTAGTATAATTGTGTGATACGTATGTGCCGCGGTTGAGACCCCCATTTTCAGCCCAAATTTCTGTTCCAGAGCATCTCAATTTCAGAAGTCACAGAAAATTTTTTATTTTTCCAGTTCCCAGAGACCCCCAAATTTGCTGTTTCCCTTCTGATTTTTTGCGGCGCGGCCGAGCCAGAGCATTGCCCTTTCAGCATGGCATGCCATCAGCGCGCCAGAACTTCGCCGCGGTGCAGTTCCAGAGCATAGGATTTTGAGGTTTTCTGAAGCCTTAGCTCCAGTTCCAGAGACCCCCATTTTTCGCTCAAGCCCGTTCCAGAGCCCCCGATTATTTCAATTTCGGTGCGGCACATAGGTATCGATCACTTTGTAAGTCGAGTGCCCCCCCCCCCGGGACTGTATTCACCTACAATAAAATGAAGTTATGATCGTGACTAAGTTTGGATATGGGACAAACTAATGAAAAAAAAATCACATCAATTGAAACTAACTCTGAGAAAAGACACTTGATGATCATCAATGATAAGTACTAGCAATATGACTGCATGAGTATAACAAGACAATTATGCAGATACTTGAACACTGTAGAATGGAATGACTGCACTTGAAAAGGCTCATTCAATACTAGAGCACCTGTCCAGAGTAAATAATCACTACAAAATTGCACTTCTCATCAATCGGAACATACTGAAATAGTGTATAAAGGGTAATGGGTATTGAATGATGTGTCAAACATAAGCCTAATTAATTAATTATTTATTGATGAAATTTTTAAGATCTTATTTTTCTTGTGAAATTTAAGACTAAAAATAATTTTTGATTGAATAACTTTCACTTTTAAACGACATAAAAAAGAAAAACACGTCCGTAAAATATGTTTCTCAGTTAGTTCAATACATCACCCACTAACAAAGTGGAACAACCCAAAGCCTCGTCATAACAACAGCCATTGCCAATTTGATGAGTTTATGAATATTCTATTTAAATTTCATTTAAATATTCATAACAAAATGAATGTTCATTATGACATTGTAGCACCCAGTTCATTGAATAACTGATATTTTTCTCTAAATTAGCATATTCATTAGATGGGGTAAATACAGCCACATTTCAAGATAAAAAGGCAAACCACAAATATGTGGTCCTAGTATTGAATGGGTTAAGAGATGTTAAACATTCAGGATTTGCATTTTTCACTGTGTTAATCAGTTTTCTTCATAAATTGTTACTTGTACCAATTTATATATGGCGTACATACAGCTGTATGTATGCACGTGTTTACTTTGTCTATAGCAGGGCTCGACACTAGCACTTGCCCGCTTGCCCGGGACAAGTAAAATTTCATGTTGGGCAAGTAAAAACTAAATGTTAAAATTTACTTGCCCGATTGAACAAGTAAAATTTTGGTCATGAAATGAGCAAAACATGTCCAAAAATCTCACCAAAAATGAACCAAATATGTGTATGTCTACAATTTTGTGTTCAGTTAACTTATATTAAATTTCATTATTTTGTTCACTGCACCATGACTCTTTGAATTCATATATCACATCTTTTGCAACCCCCAGAATTAAAATAAATGTTCGAATAGATGCTATAAAAGGGCTTTAGGTTAAAATTGGTGAGAAATAATTTTTAATGTTTTTTATTATTGTGTATTTTCAGGCAAGTAAATTTTTCATTCGGGCAAGTAAAAATCTGAAAGTGATAATTTCACTTGCCCAAAGGGCAAGTAAGAAAAAAAGTTAGTGTGGAGCCCTGTCTATAGTACACTGTATTGCTTGGCAAAGGACCGCTCAAGACAGGGTGAAATGGAGAATTGGTGAAGAGGCCTTCCTCCTGCAGTGGAGCGAAATAGGCAAAGGCAAGGCAAGGCAAGGCAGGACACTGTATATATGCCAAGAAAAAACTGGGAGAGCCAAAACGTAAAAATCTGGCTGGAATTCAAGAACAAATTTACATGTGTACTTGTGGTATATGCTACAACTAGTATGCACATGTATTGTATACAACATATATTTTGCATACAGTGATTTCATTGCATATTTGCATTCATTTTGTACTGGAATATCAGGAAGTGAAATGTTCCTTGTTTGCTAAGTCGCAAAATTCACAAAAATAAAACCACCACAAAATATTCAGCATATAGATTTGAGAACTTGATTTTGTTACAAATCGATTCAAACTTTTTTTTAAAATATCATTTTTTAATTGTCATTTCTAATTGTCATTTTTTAATTATCATTTCTCTTTTAGTTCATTTTCTTTTGTTTAAAACACAGGTTTATATTTTGCAAGCAAATGGAATAAAAAAATCTCTGTATTGTACTGTTACATGTATACATGTACAAAGACATTGATCAGTTCTTGCAATAAAAGCAGCAAAAAAAACTTATGTTTCCACAGAAAATACCCTGTGCCAGTATTTGATGGCACTGGCAGCAAAAAAGAGCTTCCAAGTTAGGTGAACAACACTAGCTACCCTGCAGTGCTATGAGATTCCTGCAAATAATAAGGCCTCTACATAAATTTATTAAGCAATACAGAATAGGTAATATCCATAATGTATGTATAAGGTTGATTACATTGTGTCTGACTATAATTAGATCCATGTGTACTGTACATGTACATAGACAACATGTACTTGCTATAATAGTCCATGTACTGGTCTACAGCAACGTTATACCAGGGTTATACTGCTACGTGTACAGGGGTCGGTGCTGGGAAGGCACAGCAGGCACTAATTTCACAATCCAGCAGTTGTTGTGAGAATAACCTGTTCCCATGCAACCAGCACTAATTTCATATAAAATATGTTTTAAACAATACCAATTTGTGAAACTTAATTTTTTACATATTTTTCAAGTTTATGTAAATTACCAATTTACTGTGTTTCAATTTGGAGAATACATCAAGACATCTTTAGTGTTGCGGAGAGTTGTCTTTAATATTTCAATTCGTTCATGGGTACTGGCATACTGGACTGCCTGATTCGTGATGGGCGCCACTTGTGCCTTTTTCACTCTTACATCTGAAGCAGGGATGTAGTCGAGGCCGGATTTTGCTGGCCTTGGCCTTGGCCTCGGACCGAGTCACGTGTACAAAGTCTATGGGAACAATATTTATCCAGCGGCCTCGTGACTCGGAATGGCCGGCCTCGACTACATCCCTGATCTGAAGAGGAATAATTCTGGAGTAAGTCTGCAGTGAGTTGGTACACTTTCGATCCAGATCAATGCAGAGATAAAGGCGTTAAGCTGCTAATGCACTTCCCATCCATGCAGACTTACTCCACTTGTTCTCGAAGTGGGCTGAAGACTCCAGATTGAATCCAGATTGAAATTTTCAGAATTTATACTTGCCCTTTGAGATGGAGACTTACCCCAAAGTTATTCCATTTTGCAATAAGTAGGAAAGCAGCATTGGTAAAATACCCAGCAAATAAAACCCACTACTACATAGCACGTACTATATCAATAGTTATGGCCAGAAATCAAAGTGAGACATTGTTCAACTTTACTCGCTTACCTGGTCACCCAAGGTTAAAGTTTTTCAGTCAGGAAAATCAATAAGAAAACAAACTTGACAACTTATATTCTGTCAAGGATACATTACGTCTGACATAATACTGTGGAATTTACACAAACAACAGGGCAGTTCAAGTACTGTATCTCACTGTAAATGATAGAAATCTTGTGATACATGTATAACAATGTACACTAAACAATACATATTTCTACAGAATTTTTCCTTACAACTCCCTCCCAAAATCGCCAAAGATCAAGTTCTATTGAAATTTTGTTAATTTTTTTGAAACAAAATTTAGATACTATCTGTGATGACTATATAGAAAGATTTTCATCCACTAACTTATCATCCACCTCAATGAATGAAAAGAAATTAATTTTTAAATGTACATACTAGGCCTGGGACAAAAAATCGATTAATCGAATTAATCGATTACCTTTTTGCTTTTTGCCCGATTGGGTACCGATATGCGACTTTAAAATGAATGCCGATTAATCGTTCGGGTGACGATTAGCTCTAAAATGGCCATAGCTGAAACCAAATACATAACTTTGTTGTTTTACAAAATCAAAAAAAAAATAGTTAGATATCAATATTCAAGTAAGGAAAACATTTTTTGCATGATTCAGACCCAATATATCATTTTTTAAGTGGAAAATAACGATGCAAGACACAGTGGATTTCAAATGGCGACACGTACAATTCAGCATCAGTACCACCCTGCGGGCATCGCTGTGGAAAAAATTTTTGCCGACGTAAAAGGAAAGTTGAAATGTCGGTTTTGAAAAACAGAAATGACAAAATACCGTCAATTTTTTACATATTCTTTCCTTTGGCTGAACGTTACTTTTCGGCGAAAATTGCCTGTCATGCATTCGAAAAAACTTATTTTCTACGGGCTATTGGAAGTTTATCGTACAGTCGCCATCCTTGGTTAACCAAAATATCCCATTTACCCAAAATATCCATGATATCGCGTTTCACGCACTGTGGGCAGTGTGGATACGCGGATATTTGGTAAACGGATATGTTTTTGCTTAATCAAAATGGAGCGCCTTCGCGCAAGGACAAGGTGGGGTTAGCGATTGGCCGCAATGAAGAATGAATGGGCATTTTTCTTCATTATTCGAACAACAAATGTGGATTTTGATGTGCCTACGGGGTTAAACAACCATCTTCGTTTGGGGCTGTTATGTTTTCCATTCTCACTTTTCACTGCTAACACTGCTAACATTGATTCTAACTGTTACCATTTTGTCCTTGGTACACATTGTACTTGTTTTTGAGTATGTTACGGTTTGTTTTAATTTTTGTATTCTACTAATCAATAAATCCGATTATTCGATTACCTTTCCAGTCAACTAATGATTATCAAAAATCGATATTCGACCAGCCTAGTACATACAGTATAATGACTCATGTATCTATCTGAAGAACAGGTATGTCGTCAAAGCTGTATGTTAATCCAGTTTGCATACAATTCATGTAAATTATTGTTGCGTGATATTCATAAAATTGATACTAACACTTCCTTATTCTAACGCCTCATGTGGGACAAGATTGAGTAGAAATTGCTTCAGTGTATCAGCA
>JZLH01S0011918.1:0-17500 GCA_001188425.1 Eucidaris tribuloides
ACAGAATCCCTTGATACTAACCTTCGCCTAACTCTAACCATAATGGAAAGTTTTATCCTCACTCTTTCTCTTCCGAGATATTGTCACCGGAGCAATTGTCGTGTCTCTATGTCACCATGTTTCTTTTTATACTTTATCAACATCTGTATTCCATCTTGCTACTTTAAAAAAAAAATGACGTTAAAAACTAACCCATGGATGTGAATTCTCTATCGGCCGGATATATGGCACATCATTAATGCTGTCTATACATTTCCTGCCCTTCTGTTAACAAAAGAGATTCAATTTCCCATTCTTTATTAAGTATCATCGATGCATTCATCATGTGAGAGACACGTACGAAGGTAATGGTGTGTTAAAGATGAAAGGCTGCTGTGATATGATATATCAAGGACGTTATGTGTTTCCGACGTCCATTCTTTTCAAAATTCGATTTTCCGCATGGGTCTTTATTTCAGTGACTTTGAACCTTCGCGGCAAGGTCTGTTAACACCTGTCACCAGACTACAGTGATATTGTCTTACCCCTTTAACCATTTCAACACCACAATCAGGATATCACGTGCAGCATTGCTGTACTTCTGTGATAATGGTACTGCGAGGCTTAAGAGACATTTCGTTACATTTCAAGCAACAGGTGCTGCACTAAGAGGTCGCTTGAGGAGCGAAGGCATGCTTCTTTTCTAGTCTGCCATCCAAGGATGCACAGAGAGCATAAGGAGAGAAATCGCAGAAAAAACGTGACGACATATTGACCTTTAAAGGCAGCGAATCTCATTTGCACCCCTCTCGTAGCACAGCAAAACATCACTCATGCCCTTAGGCTATTTATGAAGGACACGTCTGTGAAATCTGAAGATCAGTAATTACCTACATATCAATTTGTTTAGCACAAAAAACGCTCCTCTTTTGGGCCGAGAAATACGAGGTTATACGCACAGGTCATGCACGACTGCTCTCACGCCGTGCTGTGTAGGAGCATGTCTATTGTTTACATTAACACTCGAACGCATAATAATAAAGACTGCGTTGATTTCTAGCCAGCTGGGGAAGTCAGAATATTGATAGAAAATGATGTCTGTGATTGGTTTTTGCCAATTCCGCGGACCTTCTCCTAGCCAATAAAATTACATGTTTACATTTTTAGAATCCTCAGACTTCCCGCTACACACACTCATCTTCAATATATTTATAGATGGCGCATTTTAATTTTATGAAGCGGCAAAGTCAGAAAACGTAGGACAAACGGGGATCTTCCACGAGATTTTTTACCAAAAAGGAAGTCTTTAGAATCAACTCCCCGTGTCATAATATTGACTTCGGTCACATATTTTGATCTAACCTTAAAGAGAAACATTTGATTATCATTAATCTCGTTTCAATAGTAAATACAACTTGCAGATTTGTTACAACCTATAAAAAGTGCCAAAAACGACGGTTGGGTAATTCCAGTTTACTATTGTGTTGCAAAACTTTAGACATGAAGAAAGTAAAAGATCGCTTAGAAATTCATATGTAATTTGGAAAATGCACAAAAGTGTATGTTCTACGGAAAGATTGTTTGTCTCCAGAAGACAATAATTCAAAACAAAGTTTAGTGGTCACTGAGTTTTTAGCTCCTATTAGTTGCTAAAAATTCTTAGATGATATTTTCGTATACATAAAAGTGTATTCACACAATGTTAACTTTTAGTCATGCCTTTAATATACAAACAGATTTTCAAGTTCAAAGTCGTCTTTGTTTGAGCACGTCTCTCAGCCACTTTCTGCCCCTACTTTCACCCTCCTCTTCATATCCTGAGACCGTTGTTAACATTGCACATCTTCTATCGAGTAAAGTTCACGGGACAAATCAATATGAGTATACATTTACACCAGGCAGTACTGTGAAGTACTACTCGTTTGCCCGCAAAACCCATGCTTTGGCGTCAGTGTATGTATGACATTTATGTTATCACGACACAGTAGGGTAAACATGCCATATAAAACTAGACATTCGGGACTCGGGCGAGGGGAGGGAAGGGGAGTGTTATGTCAATGCCTCCGCATTGAACAGCAATGTGAGTATTCATATACAAATGGATAGACCATAACATGCTGTCCGTACCAAAAAAAAGAACGTTATGGCTAGACTGACGAGTTTGTATGTTAAAACTCATAAATTGTACAATAAGAAGCGTCAAGTCAGTAACAGCACGTCTTGATTAAATTGCTATTAACGTTTACAAGATATCTAACCTTTCGAATAAAATATAAACTTGTTAATATAGATGCATTAGTTCCAGTGTCTCCATAATCATACACTGACCTAACACCGATAGCAAATCACTATTTTCACAGCACTGTACGGTATTTTATTGTTTTTCAGCACATAATATAGGGAGTATTACAAACGTATTTCAACGATTAAATTAAAAAAGTGTATGGGTGTATGGGTGTGTGTGTGTGCGTGTGTGTGTGTGTGTGTGTGTGTGTGTGTGTGTGTGTGTGTGTGTGTGTGTGTGTGTGTGTGTGTGTGTGTGTGTGTGTGTGTGTGTGTGTGTGTGTGTGTGTGTGTGTGTGTGTGTGTGTGTGTGTGTGCGTGCGTGTGTGTTTAAGATGCTGTTAAATGCTCAATAACCAAAGGATGTAAAGACGCCCGATAAGTGTGGTATGATTTCAAACAACTTTATTCCAAACGCCAATCTACTGTTGCATTTTCCAAAATCAGAACTATTATGCTGATATCATTTCCTTCAAAAAAGTTCAGTAGTAAAGTATGAAGTGCATTTACATTTTCATCGCATTTAAGCACAAAATTCCCATAAGAGTTTCTATATCCATATTGGTCGGAGGGGGCAGGGAAACTCAACACTATTTGGGGTTGGCATTGACATTTTAATTAACCTTGTTTATAGTCAGTTTTACGATTTTAACTCGTTCCTTGATGGGAACACATTGTGTGTCAAAGGAAATTAACACGACTTGGGGAAATCAATTATTTCCAAGTCTTCGTAAGGTCAGAAGACATTAGATTGTACGGTGGTTTTGTCCGACAGCAGGGGGTGTAGATCGTCTTGCTAACTTTCACTCTGTATAATGGATTGGCGCGCAACCTGATCACAGATTTTAGTCAGTTACTATGTTAGTTTGTGGACAGGGGATTGTATTGTCACGCCAATAATGTCACCCAAGTGACCAGAGACAGCCCTCTGCAACACATTATCAATTTATGGACGGACCTCAATCTCATACGTGTGACCCAATGAAGGAGCAGTGATACTGGTGGAGGTGGTAGAGGTGGCAGTGGCGGTGGTAGTAGCAATATTAGTACATCATATACATGTAACAGCAGTACTTGTAGTAATACCAGCAGTAGTAGTACCCTCATCAAAACTCTGTGTAAATTATTACCTTAAACGGAGTAAAAATTTACCAGAATGATCAGTCAGCTGGTAAAAAAGTGTTTTGCTAATTTTACCCTAGTGCCAAGTTATTTTTACCAGAGTAATATGTAAAAGAGTAATGGAACGACGGACAAAACTACCAAATAAATGGCAAGGGACAATCTAACCGACATTTTGTCTCTGTTATGGTAAAAGTAGTAATAGTAATTATAGTAGCAGCAGCAGCACTTTAGTGGTATAGCAATAATAATAGTAGTAGAAATAGTAGTAGTAATAGTAGGAGAACTAGTAGTAGTAATAGTAGCAGTAGTGGTAGCAGTAGTAATAGTAGTGGAAGTAGCTGTAGTAATAATAGTGATAATAATAGCAGCAGTAGTAGCAGTAGCAGTAGTAGTAACAGAAGTAGTATTAGTAGTAGCAGTAGAAGTAGAAGTTGTAGTGGAAGAAGAGTAATAATAATAGCAGTAGAAGCAGCAGATGTTGTAGTGGTAGCAGTAGTAACAGTAAAAGTGGAAGTAGTAGACTAGCAGCAGTAGCAGTAGCAGGAGGAGGAGGAGGAGGAGGAGTTGTAGTAGTTGTAGCAGTAGAAGGGGTAGAAGTAGTAGTAGTAGTAGTAGCTGAAGGAGCCTGAAAAAACTATGGTGGTAACTTAAGAACCCGCCGCATTTCGTAAGAAGTACAGTTATGATACTCACCAATAGCCCTGATAATCGTAAATGAATCATGCGACTTCATAAATCACAAGTTGAGTAATTGTATGACAGTTGGAAGTATTATTATTCTTTTTTCCCCGAAAGAAAGTGACAAACTTTCCTTTATTTCATAAACAGTAAAATAATACGAAATGTCGTGTGGTTATTGAACTCCCACTTGGACTGTGCAGAATTAACGGCAACAATATATAGGTGCCATCGCTTGGATAATAATCCAAGATTCAATCAGTGCGTTATCTCTTTTCCACTTCTCTCTTAGACACACACGAGGTGCGCCCTAATAAATTGGATACTGGAGTAATTTATGGTTTGTAAACGGATGAGAGACTAATCCATCTCGCCAGGCATTAAACACAGACTTTCTTCGATCGCCTCGTTGGAGACTAAGCACGAGATATCTCGTGCTGAGGTTTATGGAAAAGGTGTGTTATAGCGCAATCAAATTGTCTCCAACGGGTCAAAAGAAGTCTGTGCAAGGAGTTATGTTTTCGTAACATTATTTTATTGAATGTTTCACGTCAGGTTTTCAAGACATTTGGGAATTTGGAGAGAAGACATTCATTGCACTTCGCCAAAGATTACGATTAAAGCAGAAAATGTGTTTTCATTAATGTGCTTGATTAGTTTCTGGAAATGTTGGCGAAGGGCAGATGATAAGATTATCAATCTCCAGGAAAAGACATAAAAATGTCATGGATGGTACTAAATAAACATACTGTAATACCCAGCACTGCAGTAATACTCGAATGAACAGATGGTTATAATGTTCCTTCATGGGATGACTGATATCCATTTATTTATTCTGACAATAGTTTTATAAACATTGCTTTCAGGGGAATCTTTGTCAATATGAAACACTATATATGTATGCTGCAATTACCAGTGACAACATGATACCAAACGATTTCTTTGAAACACATGTAGCAAACACACGTTTGTTAAATTTTGTTTGACATGAATTGATTATTTATAAAAGGAAATTAAGAGATACTAAACACACAGTGATAATATGTGGTACAATGAAGCAAGAACGCTGTCTTACATTTTCCATGTATATAATCATTCTAAATATTTCACTGGCCAAAGTACAGAATTGAAATTTGCTGTAGCTTGACGGAGTATCTTTTGCACCACATCCAAATAATAGTGTACGCCGTTTTTAAGTGGATTTCCACATTTACAGTACGTTGCTTTAAACATAAGTAGAATAACAAGAAAAACACAACAGTGGAACAAAATCGAACAAATATTATTGAGGTTATCATTTTATTTGAATTCTTCCGATCATTGCAAATTGGCAACACTGTGATATTATACGCAAGCAACCAAATATTTGATTAATACACACAATGTTGCTAAATTCCATTTTTGATGATTTTAATTTTCTTTAAAAAAGAAAACCTCCCATCTCTGTACTCCATATATGTTCAGACTAACAAATTTTTGCATGATTTCTCATCCGAAGTATAAACATTCAAGAAAATGAAAATTTAGAGACATTTGGATAAAAAACAAATATAATGTTGCTTACAGTGAATGTCACCGTGTTGCCAATCTTGTAATGATCTTTACAATTAAAAAAAAACAGATCTTCAAACCCAGAGACATAACAGAGTCCCTGAGATGTCTCAATTAAGTCTTGCAATGCTGCTTGTCTTGACCAAGTTCCAAGTATAGTCTTGAAAGAATGCTGTGCGGAACTGACTATCCCATCATGCCATCTCATTCAACTCTGATTTTCTTGGGAGCTTTTTCCAGACCAATGGCAGACCACCTCCATCATTCTAGTTCACGAAAGATTCCTAATCCTACAGAGGATTCTAAATCCGACCCAACAATGCACAGACCAATGCCTTGCTAAAGCATCATCAGCAAGGTGATGAAAACTGCAGTCAGCAATCACTTCAGAACTACCTTTTCTTTTCTGCAAGCGATTTGGCATCATACCAGATCACAACACTGCTGACGTTTTCTCCCTCCTTTCTCAGACTTGGAATGTATATTAAGACAAACACGAAAAAGTATACGTCAATGTCTATGACATCGTAGGTGCCTTCGACACTATGTTACACAATGGTCTTTGTGCTAAGATAAGTTCGTAAGGAGGTTAAAAGTCTATGGCATGCATCTCAGATGGTTGCAGAACTATCTTCAAGGGAGATCCATCAAGGCGCGCTTTTCTGATTCATCTAATGCTTCCCCAATCAATTCCTTACTGCCTTGCTGATTCATTCTTGGCCCTCTTTCTTTTCTCCGTCTTCATGGATGACCTAGTGGATAAAAATCAAATATATCTGTACGCTGATAATTTACACCGCACCTGTAAATTCTGCACATAATAGAGCAAAAGTGGTAGCTACTCTGATTAGGACGTGGAGAGGATGGAAGTGTGGACTGCCAACTGGAAGGGCACCTTTGAAGCCACAAAATATAAAGATTAAAGTATGGTTAATTTTCCAACAATTCCTCAGATTTACTTTGAAGACACCCATCTCTCAATTCAGAAAGAACTCTGTATCCTTGCGGTAACAGTTGACAACAAGCTCATGTGGACCACACACATCTCAGATAAACCCAGTAGGCTCGAAAGAGACTTCGTAGCACTACGTACATATATCAACAATATAGGAAGGGCAACCGTCTACAATTAAGCTCAATTCGCAGTATAATCATGGTACATGCCTGCCTGTCATGGACGAGTGCCTCCCCAACTGTCTGCAGCAACCTGACTTAGTCCAGCAGAAAGACCTCCGAATCAAAGGACTAGAACCAGTGACAGTCTGTAGAGAACTGGCCATCACCAGCTTACGACACAGAAGGGAGGCCGCTTCTGTCAGTGTTCTGCAAAATGCATAGGTCACTGTCCCATAGATCTCCAGACAATGCCTCCTAACCTGCAAAAAAACCGTCAAAGAACTCGTTCCAGACCAGCACCCCCATGCCCAAAGACGCTTGGTTATAAGAATATGAAATATGGAGTGCAACAAGGATATGGAACACCTTTCCAGGCACAGTGACAGAGACACACGAAACACATCAAGTCCTTTAAACAGCGAGTGAACAAACACTTGATGTCATAAAGTACACAATTACGGATAGTAGGTCTGAGTAGCAGCGAACTATTTTGACTGGCCTTTTCTAAAACTTCCCTTGGGAGGATTCACTAAATGCGCTACCATTTGCTTTTGCACTATTTATTCCAAAAGATTATCCACTGCTGTTTTTCTGCTTCTATTCAAAGCAAATTGCTATAAAATTTGGAATTCCCCTTTACGCTAAACTGATGACTATTGATTTTTAATTGATATGACGTGTTTAAGAACATTGTTGATTTGTTGTCTTACATGTATTAAAACCACTGGCTAACATTTACCACAATTAAAAAAAGCTCCAAGTGTCTTTGATTAGGTCTAACAATAAAGCCCTGAAAAAATTGTATTCCGAAATGATTATTTTGTGCTTTAAAAAAGTGAAAACCGTAAGTTGACCGGATTTCCTCCCATAGACTTACTGTGTGTGGATCTAGACTATTTTGTACTCGCACCGAATACTAGTTGTTTATTCATTCATATCTTTCCAGTGGCAGCATAAATTTCCAAACTTTTGTATTCTAGGGTGTTTACTTGTCCATTCAAACACTACTATGTACCTCAGATAGCAAAGTGTGACAATTTTTTTTTAAATTAAGCTCCACAATGTTAGCCTATCATTTTAAGTATATGTTCCTCCACAAAGCTTCTATGGCTAATCAGCGATTAAAAAAAATCTTCACTTATATGAAGCCCCATGTAAAGTTTTAAAAGACTTTAGACAATAATTTCAAAGTCAGAAAAGTGACGAGATGCACAATTTGACACCTGAAACACCGATATCATTATGATTGTAGATACATACCTTGACACAATTTTGCTGCCACATAACAACGTCATAACTTGCCTTTAGGCCTGTGTTAAAATTGAAAAGTCTTTATTGTGTTATAAAAAAACACACGGATGTAACATGTGAACAGAGGACATACCAAAGGATCAGTGCACTAAGGATCAAATTGTGCCAATAGATCAATGCATGAATAAGACAATTTATTTAACACTATCATATTACACTCTTTGTAGCTATAATGCAGAAATCCCGTACATTATTCGTAAAGTTCCAATCTCGTCTCGGTATTAATTGAAACAGACTTTTTATTAATACCGGCGTGATTTCGCTCCTAACCCAGGTAAAAGGCTAGGGAAAGTATTAAATTTACGCTTCACACACCATTAGATTTAGACAGAACGTCACATCCATAAAGTGTTATCGTAGAAAATAAAAACACGTGTCAGTGATAACAACGAGAGTCTGACAGAATTAAGAGAGGACTGCTATGTCTTCCCATTTTTTTACACTTCGGTTCTTTTATCAAAATGCCACCTGCAGGGAACAATAATTAATTTGCCCATCAAGATATTTTAGGATTGATTATGAATTTAAAAAAAGAAATCTATCCTGCCTTCCCTGGGAAAAGAAGACTGGTTAATGTTTTCATACATCCATTCGGTCAGAACTAATTTAACCCTTTACTTGCAAGGTGCGTGTTCACACGCATGTGTTGCACTGCCATTGCAATGTAACCTCGCATCCAATGATTTGCCCTTGTACTATTATCACGACTTCGGTGCGCTGCCAGTGTCATATTTACACGCAAATCGGTATATTTATTATTTGCATACATTTTTGTATTGTGTATGTGTGTGTGTACATAAACTGAGGCTTTTTTAAATCAGAATTGTACATCAGGCATGATCCTACAATTTGGAATTTGCATCTATGACCAGATGTTCTTGTCAATTTACTTTCGAGGTCAAAGACATAAGATGTAGTTCCATGTTATTTGGTCACTGTAAAATTATATTATTACTCTAACGAAGGAGTAGAGGTGAATGAGATTCGCAAAGCTCTGGAAGTTTCCATCCAAGATAATTCGCGGAAATATAAGAACAAAGAACTGCACTAATCTTTTGTTAACGCCATCGCATCTCGGTTAAAGTGTGCCTTCTACAACAGGGGTATTGATGTTACATTCAGAAGCCCACATACTTTGAGGAACAAACTAGTTCATACAAAAGATGAACAATCCATAGAAGACAGGACATGCCTTAAGCATAGGATATCGTGTGCAGATTGTGAGAGCACATAGTGGTGAGACGGGGAGATCCATCAAAGACAAATTGAAGGAACACAAAAGAGCATTTAGACTCCATAATCCCAGTCTTTCAGCTATTGCGGAACATGCTTTTGACACTGGACACAACATTGATTGGGAGAATGCACACATAATTGACTTCAAAACAAGCTTTTGGCCCATGAAGGTTAAAGAGGCCATGTGGATTAAAACACAAAACCGACACTGAATAAAAACACTGGATGTACTTTGTCTCCGATGTATGCTCCAGTGATTTCCAAACAACACACAGCAACGGTCAACGAGGAACCATTCCAGTTGGCCTGAAACAGTCCACAGGTGTCGGACGAAAGCTTTTTAGCTAAATAATACAAGGTTGGTAGGTGCTTTGAATTTTCTTCGTCCATGATTCACCCCAACCGATGAAAGTTTTTATTTAACCACAAAGTGGTATATTATTTTCAGTCTAGATCAAGGCGAAGTAACGCCTACACTACCGTCGGAAACTTTAAAAATTGTTTATACATGTCCTTATATCAAAGGCATCAACAACAATCTACTTCTAGAATGATTTTGTAGCGTTTATTACGAAAACATGTTAAGTGCGGATAAAAAAAAGACTCTTCGAGAGTTTATTCCTCGTGTTATCTCAAAAACATATCTGGAAATACGAGATAATAGCATCACTTACACCGAGACGAAAACTACTCAAACCTTCTATCACAAATCATGTTTGCTGGCCTCATCTTGAGATGATTCTCTGGTGCAGTTACGGCAGTATCGGTATAAAGTGTTGGTTTATCTTCGTAGATTAATTAATAGAAAGGAAATGCGGATTTAAGGATATCCCTGTCGCTGCAGGAGTTACAAATCAACCATTAAGATATCACCGACTTATTCAATACAATCTGCCTCAATATTTCCTCACTTCGGGGTCTGATAAACCTCACATTTCGTCCTGACAAACGGAACATTATCCCTAATCCCTTTCAGCCCTCGGCGCATGAAGGTTGATAACATTCCAACCTCTTAAGAGCACGTCACATGCCTAAACAGGGGAATTGAGCTAAATGCGTGAAATGGAGCCATTTCCTTGTTTGTTTGCCTAGCATTCGCCCTCGCGGTCATGATATATACGTTTGTCAACCTGCGATGACCACAAAATGCGTCTTAGGGCTAAGTTATGACGCCATCAAAATTAGCAATGCTGGATGGCGTCTATTCTGAGCAGCGTTGGGGCATCGTTGACCCCATGTTTTCACGGTAACATTTTGAGCATCGGTTTGCATAACATACTCCTTGTACACACTAAAAGCTGAAGGTTTAAGTTTCAACTCTTGCGTTGCCATACTCCTTATCGATTAAGGGGTCAAATCAAATCGTGGTACACCCTTTAAAGGGTCACACTGTCTTCGCACAATATACACACATGGTGACAATTTCAAGGGGTAATTGAAATCAAGTTTTGACCAAAAGTGATGATTCATTGCATGTGTGTGTGTGTGGGAGGAGGGGGGAGTTGGTGGGTGGGTGTGTATGTGTGTGTTGTGTATGTGTTGTGTGTGTGTGTGCGTGTGTGTGTGTGCGTGTGTGGGTGTATGCGTGTGTGTGTATGTGTGTGTGTGTGTGTATGTGTGTGTGTGCGCGTGTGTGTGTGTGTGCGCGTGTGTGTGTGCGATGAAGCCCTAAGGCACAAAAACACGATGAAAAGTATAACGATAAATTGAAATTATTAAAATTTAGCATCTAGTATTAAAGATTTCTAACAAGCAATTTGTATGAAAACACTATTAAGATGGAGGCCTATAGTTTTGTTCATGCTAATCATCAAGTTTCGATTTGATGCGTCTTAATAATTTTCGAATGTATAATGTGTACGTAGAGACGGGTCATTTCCTAATAAGCTCACACCTACAGCAGATTCGCGCGTGCGCACGTATGTGTGTGCGCGCGCGTTTGTGTGTGGGGGGGGGGTGCAAGGAGCTTCAGTGTGTATATGTGTGTGCGCGTGCGTGTGTGTTTGTGTGTGTCTGTGTCTAGCTTTGCATAAGTGTGTATGTATTTGTGTTACATCTATGTATGTATGTATGTATGTATGTATGTATGTATGTATGTATGCATGTATGTATATACCTTCCCTACTCAAAAGTATTGCAACATACACTGTAACGCATGCATTTTGAGTTGAAGTGGTCTTTCTGCAATAATGTCCTAATGAAGTTTATTATTGGAAAATAACAAATTATTTGACAAGAAATCATTGAATATAATTTCTCCTTTCTTTTCCAAGAGGGAGAGATTATCAAATACAGGCACACCCACGACAGAGGGGCTGAAACAGGAACAAAAATACACTTTTTGCCTTCCTATAGGGGTGGGGGTTTATTCACACTAGCATCGTAATTCGATTTCATATTTGCCGTCAAATGGTTTTGATGGTTTAGAAAGACTTTCTACAAACAATAAATGCCAATATGTTCCTTTGAAGCTGTCTCAGAAAGACGACACCACGACGAGAAGAAGAAATCGTCTGCTATCTTCATAAGACAGTGGCAAGGAGGATACACCACACATTTTAGACAAGACCTCTCCAAGCTTTAATTTCTTACTCTTTCTGAATTCTAAAGGCGGTTTACTATTGTAAACATCCTAAAATGTACTGTCATGCAACTTGTCAGTACATTGGATACAATAACGTGGATACAAGAACATCATCTTTAATTGGTAGCCTTACTTTCCTATATCACTGTCTTATGAAGATAGGAGGCGCTTTCTTCTTCGCGGCGTGGTGTCTTCTTTCTGAGACAGTTTCAAAGGAACATATTGGCATTTTTAATTTGTAGGAAGTCTTTCCAAACCATCAAAACCGTTTGACGGCAAATATGAAATCGTGTTACGATGCTAGTGTGAATTAAACACCCCACCCCTTTAGGGAGGCGAACATTTTTATTTTTTTATGATCCAGGCCGTCTGTCGTGGGTGCGCCTGCGTTTGAAAATGTCTCCGCCTTGGAAAAGAAATGAGAAATTGTATTCATTGATTTCTTTCCAAATAATTTGTTAGTTTCCAATAATAAACCTCATTAGGACATCATTACAGAAAGACCCCTTCAACTCAAAATGCATGCGTTATAGTATATGTTGCAATACTTTTGAGTAGGGAGGGTATGTATGTATGTATGTATGTATGTATGTATGTATGTACCGTATGTATGTATGTATGTATGCATGCATGTTATCTATGTATGTGTATATATCGTGTGTGTATGCATGTATGTATGTATGCATGTAGTAGATATGTAAATGTTGGTGTATATGCGTATGTCGACATTAAAGACACTAATTGACATTGTGGAAGCTCCATTAAAAAGTTGTCAAACTGTTATACACGATCTACATGGTTTTGTTTGAATCGATAAATAAAACCCACAGAACATAAGAATTTAAACATTTATGCTATCACTAGCAAAACGTAAACATAAATATCGGTACATGAACAAATGTCCAACGGACAAAAATTGGATAACAAAAGTCGTCTTTGGGGAAAACTGGAATGATCGCTCTTTGATTTTCACTTTTTGAAAGCACTTAATGAATGTTTTAGCTGCATGCTAATCATGTCTTCATTATACACTTTTTCAGAGATACTAGTAGCATGGGGGATCACATTTATTTGATTTGTTTGGAAACATTGTTTAAGGATGCCTTTGACCTTTCACTTAAATTAAAATCTGTTCATGTCACAGCATTTGTGTCTGCAGATATTCGCCGTCTACCGCCCAGTATTAGGTATTTCAGTACCGTATGTAATGTTGGAGATTGAAGAACAACCGAAATCGATTTAGTCTCAATTTCTATATACGAATGAGCAAAACATGTAGGCCTACCCGAAGCACCAATATCATTACTAATGAAAAGTGTTGAGAATTGGTTGCGACCTTGATTGTCACATGTTGATGCACCCATTCACTGACGTGATATACATTGGTTAGATGAAACAGTGACAAATTTGAGAATTTCAAAAGATTTTTTTTAATGAAAATGTTGTATTTCAATGATAATTTATAATCTCCCTTTTGTGAAGGTTTATACAAGATCAGCTTGAATACTACTTGTTCTACCAACTACATATATATATTTTTCCCATGACTACGCAGTTGCCTTATGTTCTGTCTGTATAAAACGGATCCACTGGGGAATAGATGATTTACAATGTCGGTGTAAGGTTGACGCAATATCAGTGTTTATGTTCATGCAGTGTCATCCATTTTAGGTCTCTCTCTCTATGCACAACGTAACCGTAATACATATTTTCCTATATGATCATTTAGTTCCCTATTCCCAGGTGGAATATCATCACGGTATCCCTGAAGGGCTGTAGACCACACGGCATGGAAAAAAATATTGTTGAGATATTTGTTTGAGGGTGAATCTTTATGTACCAGACAGTCAGATGGAAAACATATTTCACTGGGATTGCAGATGATGAATCGAATCTTGAATAAAACATGTTACCAAGGCCATTCAACATGGAAAATCCCAAAGGGAAATATTGCATGGCCGCTCATAATATTACGTATTTACTTGTCCAGACGATATGTATGTGATATGATACGTCTATGAATTTTATATCACAATTCGAGGAAATGAAATACTCCGTTGGATGGGACATATAATTCTTTAAACTTTGGAGGTCAATATATTCATTTTCAGGCTTGAAATGTCTGAGTTCGTCATAATTCATCATGAAATTCAATCGAATAATTCGTTCGGGAATTCGACCATTAATCGGGTGAGGAAACTGTGTCTGATATGGGTGTGCAAGCCACCAGCAATGAAAATAATAGTATCATTGTTCAATGTACAAATATGATGGCATATTTACAATTGACCCTTATAGTACACACTACGACACGTTCGGTTATCATGTGTCATGTGACTTACTGACATGCAGATACATTGTATACATGCGAATACCAATAGATTCAGATTCAGATTCAGATTCATCATTGTTATTGTCCTCAATGGAAATTCACTTTGTTGGCATATATATATATATATATATATATATATATATATATATATATATACATACATACATTATTTACATAAACTATACCACACAATACAAATACAAATTCAATTAATATACACGTATATACACACCATAGATATAAGCATAAACACACAAATAGATTTTCTGTTACAGTCACGGTACACAAATTAATTCAATTAGGTATATAATATTGTGATTAAGAGTGGAGAGCAAATATAATTATTATTGCCATTGTTATTGTCATTATTTCAGTTATCATATTGTTTTCATTATATGATAATATTACATGTATTATAGCTTATGATTTATTTAACATGTGTAACTGATATGTTAAATACGCCTACAATACATTAAAAGGGCATTGCACAATTGGAAGAAGTACTTTGCGATAAAACTACTCCAGGGTCATTAACATCGTTCAGAATTCATGATATTCAAATTGCGTTTTCAAATGTTTACTATTTTTAAACAATCACCATACGTACTCACTGTGACTGGCAAATTTGTAGTGTAGCTTTGCGCGGGATCATTTTCTACCAGGGCACCATAATAGTCCAATACTGGTAAAAGAACACGTATTTCTCTACAAGGAACAAATTCAAGACAAATCCTTCCGACCAGCAGATACACTCCACCTGATGTATACATAGGTAAATTCTCAACTTATTTGGTTTTGGATGCATTTCTTACATCTCCTAATCATGTCATTGCCCTTTAAAGACTTTTTATAACAATCGACAATGTTTGCAGTTTTAAAAATCTGAGCTGCATGACTCCCCATGCTATCAGTGTCTCTGATGCGGTCTAAAAATGAAGCCCTGAAAAAAAATGCAGCTTAAAACGATCATGAAGTGCTTTAAAAAAAAGGTGAAAATCATTGAAAGACCATTCCAGCTTTCCCCCATAGACTGCTGTGTTGCAGAATTTCCTATCGGCCGAGATTTTATTAATGTGCCAATTTGTATCTGCACATATTGCACTAGTGACAGCATAACTGTCCAAAGTTTTGTATTCTAGGGTGTTTATTTGTCCATTAGAACACTGTCACATTATGTCACATAGCAAAGTTCGACAATTTTTTAAACTGGTCTTCCACAGTGTTATATAGTGTCTTTAATGTCGGTTCTTTTCACGGAGTTAAAAAACACTTAAAAATATATATTATCGTGTCATTTCTGTAGCGATGATTATTACAATAATATTTTCTCCATCAGAAAAAGATATATATAATTATATTAATTAATGAAATAAGTGAAATTATGTCCGTTCTGATCATTTCTACTGAAATATATTCCCTTTAGCATTTATGTTTGTTGTGTATGTTATTGTAACTGTCCAACGTTGCCTTTACCTCTTCTGCAATATTTCATCCAAAACATGATGTATACCGCACTAACAACGTGGATTATATAGACAGAAATGACTGTAAAGTGGAGTACGAGTAGACGCCTTGCTATTTACCCGAGTATCCATTAAAGCGATTAATTCTTTGGTTATTTAAGCATGTCATTTATTTATTAATATGGGATGAAAAGGGTTATAACATGGTGTGTATTCATATGGTTTCAATTCTTGGAGACACTGTACGTATTACACTTGCTTCTACAGCCACAACGAGCAGGGAATGGAGATACCAGAGTTGTTGACTCGAGTCGGTGACTTGGACTCGAATCGAGTCGCCAATTTTTCTGATTTGCGACTTGACTTGATTTGTGGGCAAATGACTAGTAGCTTGACTTGACTTGACTTGACTTGACTTGTGAGCGAATGAATTGAGACTTGACTTGACTTGTGGGCGATTGACTGGAGACTTGACTTGACTTGACTTGACTTGACTTAAGTGGGGTATTTTTTGTTTGGTTTATACAATTTTAAAAACTGTTTAGTTTTTATCCATATGCACTCTCGAGATGTCCTTTCTTTTATTCAACGGCCATCTGAATAAATGTTTTCTCATCTGCTGCAGCAAAGACTGTGCGGATTTGTTTATTTGGGGGCACAATTTTTGATGTTGTTGACTTGTTGACTTGACTTGACTTGCGACGAAATGACTTGCGACTTGACTTGACTTGACTTGAGACAGAATGACTCGAGACATGACTTGACTTGAGAAAAAATGACTTGGTTACAACACTGGATACGCCAGCGACAAAAAAAGTGTTTGCGTTTTGCCCTTTTGCGGCCACAAGACCCCATACATCATTGAAAGGACGTATAAATACACCTTTTAGAAGATATGACTAAAATTAGTTATATACAGCATGAATTATGAATAGACAACCACGACGGCCTGAGGGCATGACTATAGGCATAGTGCATCGGCCTTGGTTTCAAATGGGCGATGTTTAACTAGACAGTGCGTCACACACAAGGTCAACGCGATGTCTGATAGCAATTATTGTTTGTTAAGTCAGTTGTTAAATGCTATTGTTAGTTGGATTAAAATAATGACATTAAAAACACTATTTATTGTTGTGGAAGCACCTTTTAAAAAGAACTGACTGAAATTGACGTCTGACCTCCATAATAGTGGTTTAAATGGACAAATAAACGCCCAAGAACACAAGCATTAGACACTATGCTGTCACTAGCAAAATATAAACATAAACATCAATATATAATTCTTGTGAATAAAATTCTATGACACGGCAATCTTGGGGGGGGGGGGCTTGAATGGTACTATAGTTCATTGAATTTCACTTTTTGAAAGAACTTGATATTCGCTTTGAACTAAAATTTTATCGGGGCTTCACTTTTGGACCTTATCACAGACACACAAAGCATGAAGGGTTATGTATCTCAAAATTGTTTAAAGAGAATACACAGTACTGGTTGATTACTTGCAGAACAACAACATTTTAATATCAACTGCTTTCAAACCTTCTGTGAACAGATGGTATTCTAAAAATGTCACTATAGTACAGGAGAGAGTAGTTGAAAACAACAGAACACTTCGTTTTGGACATACATGTATCTGTTTAAATCCCCACTGCTGACAATGTACTAACACAGAAATCTATATGTGGGACCATGTTAATTGTTGCCATACACACTGCAGCAACGGAGCCTACTCCGTCGGGTACTCAAACTGCCAATTCCTTAACTTATTATTGCATATGAAGTGAATTAGTCCCACATTATAATGCAAATGTAATTTACTCTCAGCTGGAAAATATGGAAATG